>KQ030755.1:0-26343 GCA_000956045.1 Hirsutella minnesotensis 3608
TTAAATTTAAAGCTAAAGCTTAAAGTATAAGTAGTAAACTATTATATAAATAAGCGTAGCTACTTATACTAGTAAAGCCGGCTTTAAGTCTTAGGAGTACTCTCAATAACTAAAGTAGGAGCTAAAAAAGCCCCTAAAGTAAATATAGTATAAAATAAGCTATATAGCTATTTTATTTAAAAGATATATAATACTTATATTAATAGCTACTTAGGCCGCGAAGGTATAATAGTAGCTATAGCTAAAAGCTTTTACTAGCTACTTATATAGATATATATATAGTACTTTATTTATAACTATAATATCTATAGGCGTTTAAAAATAAAGCGCTTATAAAAGAAAGGGCTACTTAAGTAACTACTAATCTTAAAGCGCTTTTTTATATATATATAGATAGACTTTATTATAGACTTACTATATATTAAGACTAAAAATTACTACTTATAAGTTATAAAAAATAAGCTTAGTAAAGTAGTCTTACTTAAGCTAATACTTAGTATAGATACGGAAGTATATATAAAAAAGTTCTTTTAGTACTTCGCTTACTTTTATAGCTAGCCCGCTTTAATTATAAGTAATAGGGGGTTTAATTAAATTAGTAAGTTCTAAGCGTATCTTTATAAGCTACTAAGTATTTTATAGCTTTTTAATATAGCTTACTATTTATAGACTAATAGAGGCTTAAAATACCTTAACTAGGAAGTATAAGCTTATTTATAAACTATTATCGCCCGGAATTAAGCGGACTAGAATTAGTAGCTATTAGTAGCGTAGCTTATACTTAATAGCTACCTAAGCTCCTCGACTAAGATAACGCTATTCTTTTATATTTATAAGTTCGAGCTAAAGTCGCTAGTACTTTTATTAATAGAAACTATAGATAAGCTTACGCTAACTAAGTTACTAAAGGGTAGGGCTATAGCTTTTATATAAAAGTTATAAGAAGTAATAAACCTATACTAATTAGTAATAGTAATATTTATATAAAAATAAGAATAGTAAGCTAATAGAAAATAAGCTTTAACTAAGAAATTCGCCCCTAAGAATATAGTCTAGTTCGACTTTTATAATTATAAGATAGCGAGGCTAAAGAAAAAGCTAGATTAGCTATATATTAAGTTTAAAGTATATAAAGTACTTAGCTTATAAGTAGTATAGCTAGAAGGCTTCTTATTAAGATACATGCTGACTTAAAAAGGCCTTACGTAAGCATACTATAAAATCCTCTAAAAAAGCTATCCTATATAGATAATATTTTTATAAATTATCTCTATATCCTTATACTATAAAACCGACTTTTTAACCTATAATACTAACCTTATTAGGGTTAGGGTTATATATTAGGGTTAATAAATATCTAGAAGAATTTAGCGTATTTTACTCTATATTTTATATATATTTCCTATTTAGGAAATATAGGTCTAGGGGCTAGAAATCAAAGCTTAAAAACTCTACTATAAAATTTATATAATAAGGTTAAGTAGTAGCGTACTTAGTTATAGCTACTACTACGAACCTTAACTACTAAGTAGCTAATAACTCTATAACTAAGCTATAAGATTTTTACCTAATATTTCCCTTATAAAGAGTTTTTCTAGCGCTTCTATATACGGGTCTTTGCGACAAGAAAAGTCTTCTCGTTCCTAAGATATTTAGCTATAAGTAGAGACGCTTCCCCCTAGGAAGTTGAGATTAGTAGACAGATATATACAATCTTAATTATACTTTTCTCGCTTAATTCTAATCTAATCTTTTCATACCCTATACTACAATATACCTCAAAAATCAGGCTATCTAGCTATCTACCTACGCTACACTATTCCTTCCACTGTGACCTGCTCTAATACTTCTTAAGCGAAATCTATCTTAATATAAATATAGACTTACTATAGTAAGTAGCTTTAAACCCGCTACTTAGTTAGTAAACTATAGACTTATAACCGCTAGCTATCTTAGTTAATAGAGAAGAGGAATTTATAATTAAAGGAGTATTAATAGCGCGCTAAAAGGTTAAGCGTAGTAGTAAGCGCGCGAGAGAGGTCTTAGTAAAATAAACTAGCTATATAAACTTAATATAAGAGCCCTTTAAAAAGCTTAAAAACTTAATAGCGTATATAGTATTCGAAATATAATAAAGGCTTATAGATATAAATAATAGCTTAGAAAAAGAGGCTACTCTCTTAAAGCTAGTATATAAATTATAATAAGCTTATACTATAAAAGAGAATATATAAAGGGAAATTAGCTTATAAGCTTAGTTAATTTAGTATATAAAGGCGTAAATAAAACGCGCTATACTTATAGCGCTAGCTTAATTTTAGTAGTAGCGCTTAGGAGCTAGGGACCTCTCTTTAAGCTTTAGGCTATATTTAGCTTATTTCTTTTTCTTTTCTATTTCCTCCTCCTTTATAGGTAGAAATATAGCGGCCTTAAGGGCCGCGAGCTAGCGGTATAGGCCCTTAGCTTACTAAGTAAGGATAAGCCTAACGCCCGCCTCCTCGAGAGTAGTAGCGGGGGCGGGGGTAGCGGGGGCGGCGGGCGCGAGGGTAGAGCCCTAACTAATAAGAGTAGGATAGCTTAAAGGCTTAGTAGCGGGCTCGGGGGTAGCCCTAACTTTATCTTCGTTTTCGTTTTCGTCCTTATCCTTATTGTTAGCGCTCCCTATTAAGAATATAATATAGTCTTTATATAAATATTAATAACGCGTTTTAAGGAGTAGATAAGGTAAGTACTTATAAATAAACTAAACTAGCGGACTATAGTACTAGGAGGTAGCGCGCGATAATAATCGCGGATATTAAGATTTAGCGCGCTTTCCCCTTATCTATACTTATATTTTTAAGGGCGTCTTATACTTCGAAGGTATAGGTAAGGAAAAAAGGCGCCTCGGTATACTTACGCTATTTATTAGTATATATATAATATAACCCGCTAGTAAGCTAGCTACCCTTTTCGAAATACGCGCGCTAGTTCGTAGTATAAGTAAAGTAAAGGGGGACCCGCTTATCCCCTTCTTTATATACCTTAGCTTCCTTCTTCTTACTCTATTTAGCCCGTTAGTAAATATATAGGATACCTAAGAGGATAAGATATATAGAGGGGTAGTTAGATAGGAATATACTAGCGGAGCTAGCGGGGGTCGCGGGGGTAGAAGTAGGGGCGGCCTCGGCCGCGGTAGTAAGAGCGGGGGCGGGGGCGGGCGGCGGGGTCTTTACTAGGAGTAGGTTAGCTAAATCGATAGTAAGCTTAGACGCTATTTAATATATAGTTAGCTTAATAAACCGCGTTTATAATAGCGAGAAAAGGACTTATAATAAGGTTATTATTACTACTACTACTATAGATAAATAGTTAGCCTCGAGACAAAGTAAATAAGGGAGTAAGGGGCTATAGTAGTAAGTATAGTACTTATATAATAATAGTAATAGTAGTAGTAAGTAGAAGAAGAAGAAGAAGAAGAGGTATAGGAGGAAGAAAAAGCTCCTTCTTAAAGCTAAGGTATAAGCTAGTAGTAAGCTACTAGCTAGCTAACGCGGAGTATTTATAATTATAGTAGCTTAAATAGCTAGAGAATAATAAGCTTAATAGCCCTAGCTTATAATATTAAGACTATAATAGCTACTATATATATAATACTAGATTAAGGCTATCTCCGCCCCTAGAGGTAATACTAAGAGAAGGGGAGGAGGGGCATATTATAAGGTCTTTAACCTAGTAAAAGCTTAGGCTTACCTAAGCTTATTACGTAGGTTAGTACGCGGGTAGGGCCCCCCTTAATTACGGACTTACGTACGTAAGATAGCTCTCTTCTTTATAGATTAATATACTTATACTACGGACCGCACCTATGCCCCTTCGAGCCTCTATAGTCCCGTAATACTTACTATCTATAGTACCTATAAAGTAACTATACGTCTATTTAGCTAGATATTAGTTATTCTATAATATTATTACTACGAAACGGGGTAGTTATATACCTAAATCGAAAAATTCGGTACCTAAAGGGGCGCAATTTTAGCTAGGAAATTAGAAAAATTAGCGTACCCTAATTCTATTAGGTTATAGGCGCTTTGCTTAGTTAGTCGCCCCCCCGTGATTAAAAATTAATCGCGGGGGGCTGCTGTTTAAGCCCCCCTAGTATTTTAGATAAGTTTAATTATATAGCGCTTTAGGGTATAAGTAATACTAAGATTAGGGGTAACTACGCTCCTATTTTCTACTAGAATAATAAAGCGTAGATAAATAGCTTTAGTATTATATTATACTTAGATAGCGCGCGCTATAAGGAGGTAAATAAGTTTAATAAGGATAGATTTATAAGTATCCTCTTTAATATTAGCAATAATATTACTCTAGTAATACCTAATTTAGCGGGAAAAAGGGGCCAACGCCCCAAAAGCTGAAAAACCGAGAGGGATGTACGAAGAGAGAGAAAGAGAGTCACAAGGAAAGGAGAACCGAGGCATATAAGAGAGGGAGTTAAAACGTAAGGAGCGGAGATATCGGGAACAAAGTAAGGAAAAGGAAATAACACCGAAAATCTAAAAACACTCGGAAAAGATATAAAAGGAGGCCTAGCTAGGCAGATAGCATCTAATCGGGCATACGCGGACGGATAGCAAAGAGTAGAAGTTCGCGCGGCGCTAAAGAATTAACTAGTTTAGGCCGATTGCGTATACTCTAATATTAAAGAAGGTAAAGATATCGCGACGAATCGGCTATAAGCGCAATTAGCTTGCGCTTACGCTATTACGATAAAAGAAGTAAAGGATAAGAAAGAGCGCTCTACGAACGATGTAAACTATCTAATCTAGAGAATAGGAATAAGCTAACGTTAAGAATTTGATAATTAGGAAAGAATTCTACGAAGTCGTTGTAGGAGGGCAACCTTATCTTACTATATTGCCGCGGGCTGTTGGTGGTTTTCCCCTGTCAAACTAACTTTAAGTATGCTATTAATAGTATTACTAGTAATAGCGTATAGTAAATTGCCTATAGTTTCGGATAGATAATAGAAAAGTAGCTTATTAAATATAGGGAACTACCCTACTTTTATAAAGTTATAAGTATAGAAATAGCTATAAGACTAGTATTAATCTAGTTTATTATATAGCGTAGGACGGGATATAGAGATTTAGTTATAACTTATTAAGAAATAACTTAAATACTTTTTAAGATATATATAGCTACTAGCTATAAGCTCGTACTTAACTTAACTACTATAATATAAGCTAGCTATTTAACTATAACCTTAGTATAACCCCTCGGCTAGTATCGGCTTAGGCGGCTAGTATTAGAAATTAAAGGTATAGGCTATATACGGATATATAAGGGATAAAACTATATTATCCGGACTTTTATACCTACTTTAATGCTTATAATACCCTCTCTCTTATATAGCCTATAGAGCTATTCGTAACTATTTAATTAATTATTAGTATAACTAAATACGAGGCTTATAAGCTTATAGAAAGGTAACTATATAACCTTTAAGTCGCTTTTAGTCTTAAAAGCTAGGAACTATTGGATAACTATATTAAACTATCGATATAGCTATATTAGAAGCCTATAAAAATTATAGGATGGTTATTAGCTAACCTCTAAGTTACTCTTTAATTTATAATACGGATAATACGACTAAGGAGGGGCCTAGTTAGTAAAGAAGGGGGTATATTTAATAGGGAAGACTATATATATAAGGACGCTTTCCCTCCCTCTTTTTTTACTTCTCTTTCCTTCCTCTCTAGCTTAAATTACTATTATTACTCTATACTATATAGCCTACCTTTAAAGTATAGCCTATTTCTTAAAGCTTAGCTCTAGCCCCACCTTTACCCTTAGTTATCTAAGCTTAGCCTAGCCGGCTTAGTATTTCTAGGGATTAAGTATTAAGAATGTGTAAACCGCTCTTGCTAAGTAATACCCTCTATAACTACGGATGAATAACGTACCCTAGTATAGCCTCGGCTATCTATAGTACCTACGAAGTAACTAAACGTCTATTTGGCTAGATAATAGTTATTCCGTAATATAGGTCCGCGGGTAAGTATTAGGGCAGACTTAAAGACGATAATATACCTTCTAGAGGGGTAGGATATAGCCGGGCTAGTATATCTAAAGTTATTAGCGTAGCTCCGGGATATTTTACTAGGTATAGTAGGTAACGAGTTTAGGTAGCGGTTTAAGGTACGTACTAAGAAAACTAATATAGAAGGATAGAAAGGCTAGGATACTAAAGGTAGTAAATTTAATATATTTCGTAGATAAAGCGGTCCTAACTACTAGCAAAGATCCTTCTTAATACCTAGGTATTACGAGCACTGCTATATATATCGTATATCCTTTGCAGTTATAGTGCTAGTTTATCGCCGAGGTTTATACATAGCAGACCTTCTTGTGATGTCTTGTGTTAATAGCCGAGCGCGTTACTAGCGAAGCGAACAAGCTGTACGTGGGAAACCGCGTACGAAAACCACGCTGAAAAGGCTGGCCCGGAGTTTCTTCAACTACCAGGTGCCTTGGTGTTGTCCATCTAAAGCTAAGGAGAAAGAAGCAGAAGCTCGAGGCCGCGCCTCGAGCAGGGACCTATATCTTGACGGACACGGTAAAACAGGGTCCACTAAATTGGGCCCAGCCCGTGACAACAGACTCTATTAACATTGCGCTTTTTTATTCTATAAAGACCAGCTAGGTTCGATCCTTTGATACAACATCTATAGTCTTCCAGTCCCTGATCTATATGTGTAACGGGCTAGGCCCGTGCAGGCCTCGGTACCCACTCGGCCATTTGAGAGCCACCTCACGTTTCTCCATTTCCAGGTTTTTCTTCTCCTTTCTCCTCGCTCTAGGATACTCGTCGCAGTCGCTCAGCTAGTTGTCAATATCCTCAGTTGAGACCGTTACAATATGCCAGCTTTGCTCATCCCCGTGAGACAGGCCTGCTTAGCTGACTCCAGGAACAGGAATGTCCCGTGGGTCTAGACGGCCCGGCACACCGGCGTCAGGATCGGCGGCGTCGGGATGTTGCGGCTGCTGTGGCTGCTGTGATTGTGGCCCGCCACTTTTAGAATCTCCGACCTTCTCGCGCTCTGCGGCAATTTGATGCATTCTTAGAATCTGACCCTCGTCCATGCGCCCTGTATCGATGCTAAAACCGATATGTTAGTGAAGGGAAGGCTCGTGTTGAGAGCTGACTTGCAACTTACTAATCTGCATTTTCAAACATGAGGTTCTGTGTGTCATCTGGGTCGTGCCATTCACCAAGCCAGTGAGCAACCTCATGAGCAAAAACAATATCAATTTTCCCACCTGGTCGGAATGTTTTCAAGTTTATAGCAATGCCATCTTGCCGGTCCAAGGAACTAATATCTGTAACATTAGGAAAGGGAACAGGAAAGGGAGAAAAGGGATTGGCCTCTTTATTCTTGTTCCAAATCAGTGATCCCTTGATTTCGCGTTCACCTTTTTTAACTTCTCTTATACCACCTGTTGCATTTCTTGGGTAGTAGAAGATGACATTCAGTGTTTTGGGACCACCCACGTGTCGCTGGGTAAGTGACGAGCGCAGGTCCCTGTCATAACCGGCGTCGCTTTTGGACTGAAAGAGAGATTTGAACTGGTTATCGATTGTCCGGTTGATATTCACTAGCGCGAATTTGATTTTGGCTCGACTATAGCGATCATTCAATGACTGTAAAGATTTGTTTATATCGTCGTCCTAAGTATATTGAATATCATTATTTAGCTCCTTCTTCGGTAGCGAGAGCGGCCTGTTTTTTGAATCTTACCGTTGGACATTCAGTTTTAGTCGCGCAGAGAAGATGGAGAACAGCGTTCAAGTTGACTTCCTGTTTGCTATCCATCCCATTCTGCTCCCGCTTCCGGATGTCGTACGCCTCAGAACGAACGTCCCCAGCAGCGCAAAAAGATTGGCCCATAGTGCCTATAGTACCAGCCATGGTGGTAGTGGCCATAAAGACGGCCACAGCAAAGGATAGCATCATAATGGAAGGTATGTCGCAACGAGGGTAATAATAATAGGAGTGTACTACAAGAGGGGCAAGGTGCTTTGTAATTCCTATCTAAATGAAGGAGATAGCTGACCTATTTATCTTTGGAAAGGTGTAGGTAGAGCCTGAAGGAATATTGAATGAGTAGCTATGACGACTAGCAGACTTGGCCAAATGAACGGATGACTCGGATGGGTTGATTATAATCCACTGATTGTCTCAGTCTCCTACGGTACGCAATACAGGATGCCCACAGAATTGCTCGATTATGCAGTCGCGGGGCTCTTGAGGATCAATTGAAGAAGATGCCGATGCAAGCCCCTTTCCCTTTCTGGGGCCCCGCCTTTCGGAATCTGACTTGTGCCGACAAGGATTGCACGACTTTGACGGGTCCATTTAGTCGTCCTGTATGCCTCTTGCAATCAGTACTGTATCTAACTCTATAAGGAAAGGGCCCAACGCGTCGCGTGTGCCCTATAATTACAGGGGACCTTTTCACTATAGCAGTTCAATAATGCCCTACAACTCCCTATAGCTTCACCGCCGTTAGCCCCTGTGAGCGCTCTTGAGCCCTATATTGCTCCCTTGGGCAGTGCCTATATAGATAAACACCACCGCACGCGTGCATAAAAGCTCTCGCGATACTATAACTTAGCACCACCATCAATAGTATCAACACCTCACTTTCTCAACGCCCATAACGCCGCGATTTGCTCTAATTGAGCCGTCTTTCTGTGAAGATGCAACTCCTTCCTCCTCCCGACAATATGCCACTATTCCCGTCTCTCCATGACGCCGTTAAGGCTCTCGAGCATCATGCCCGCCCGCAGGGTTACGCCGTGATAAAGTACAAACCTAGTAACTACCGGGGTGGAAAGCCCCGGCGCATGGATATCGCCTGTGCGTGCGGGGGCCGTAAATACCATACTATTGCGACTGGCCTTCGCAAGGCGGGCACGAGGAAGACGGCCTGCCCCTTCCGGGTGAAGGTCGTGCAGCTTGACGACGATAACGGGCTCTGGAGGGTCGTTGTGATGCGCCCAGACCACAATCACGATGCCTACAACCCAGGTGCCTTCCCAGAATACAGGCGCCTCTCCGAGGCCCAAGTGAGGCAGGTGGAGATGCTCTCCGCCGACGCCGGCATCACGGCTAGGCAGATCTTGCTGGCCCTAAGGGCACAGAGCCCCCGGCGCCTCTTAGCTACGGAACAAGACATCGCGAACCTCTGTGCCCGACTTCACCGACTACGTCTTGGGGCACACACTTCGACTCAGGCGCTCGTGGCCCGGCTCGACGCCGAAGGCACGTTCCACAAGGAAAAGCTTAACGCTGAGGATCAATTTGAGTACCAATTTATCGGGCTTGACGACGGCTTAAAGCTCGTGAGCCGTCATCCTCAGCTGCTCATGGCAGACGTCACGAATAATACAAATAAATACGGCCTTAAGTTGCTCGAGATAAATGGCCTCACGTCTCTCGGCACCGTCTTTCCCGTAGCCTGCTGCTTCGTGCCGCGAGAAGACGTTCCCGCGTTTACCTGGTGTTTTGAGCAGCTTAAGAATTGGGTTACCGGCGAGGCACGCGCCCGGCAGCTAGATGACGATGCCTTCATTCCACACGTTATAATTACAGACTACGACGCCGCGGCTCGCGCCGCTCTTACTACGACCTTCCCGGACTCGCAGCTTCAAGTATGTACGTGGCACATCATAAAGAACGTGGCCACTTACGCCCGGCGGCACTGGCAGGGTGACGGTAACGATGATCCATTTGAGCCTGAGCCTCAGCGCCGGGAAACACATAGTGATGACCCAGGGAGGTGGTCGGGCGGCCCTGGGGAAAGAAGCCCGGGAGAATTCGTCACGGCCTTCAAATCTGTGCTCCACGCGCCTACAGAAGAGGAATTTGACGATCGTTGGAATGCCCTCATCGCCGGCTTCCCAGCGCAGCCGCGCTTAATACAGTATCTCGAGGAAACGTGGTTGCCAGTACGGAAGCAGTGGGCGCGTGCCTGGACTCGCTGGTACCGTAATTGGGGTCATACAACAACGTCACCTTGTGAATCGCTTCACGCTAGCTCTCGCAGCTTCATTCGCAATAGTCAATCTAACCTTCTAGCCGTATATCACGCGCTGCGGCTTCAACGAACGACTGTACAGGAACATCACGACCGCGCGGTTGAGAGAGAAGCTATTCGCCCCCGTGCCCCTTCCCGCCTGCCTCTCTACAATAAGGTTAGTGAGAAGGCGTCATATCGTAGCCTCGAGCTTGTGCAGAAGCAGGCGCGAGCCGCTACGGCCTCGCTGCTCTACCCGGAAGAGAGAGCCCTGCCCGAGTGTACGAATAGCTTCACTTCACAGTACGGCCTGCCTTGCAAGCATATTATCGCCTCTTTCCTCGCTGTGGAAGGTGACGGGCCTAATAGGCGCGTCACGACGAAGGAGGCGCTTCCACTAGCCTTCTGGGATAACCACTGGCTTCTTCGCGACGACCTAGTAAGCTTCCTAGTAGTGATAGCTTTATTTCTTGACTAACGATGCATTGCAAAGGCCGACACCGATCCATACCGACGAATTCGCGATCCTCGAGTCGTTGCCCGGAGGCGAGGCACTATTAGAGTTGCAACCACATCATCGCCTACTACCAACAACACCTCGTCACGGGCGTCACGATCACGGTCACAACAACAGCAATTGCAGCGGTCAACAGCGCCGCGGCGGCGCCTTATAGTGCCTCCAGAGGTGCCACAAGCGTCACAGGCGTCACGGTCAGTGCCTTTGCCGGACCTAGAGTCAGCAGGCATGGCGGCCCAAGCGACTATCACTACAATCGTCAAGCAACTTGAGACTATTCAGAACTGCCTAGGTATCTGTAATGCCGAGTTGAAGTCGTCACGGCCGCCTGCCGACATCACGATCGAACAATCGCCTATAGAGCCGAGGTCATACAGGCAGCCTCGCAGCTTTCCACGGTCAGCTAGAGCGACGCAGGAGATGCGGCGCCTACCTTCTGCCTTCGAGGAATTCGAGCCGACGTCCGCTTCACAAGGCGGCGCGAGACGAGGTTATCGCGAGCGGGCTCGTCAATTCACACTCAACACATCCTCAAAGCCTCTTTCTAACGCTCTTCCATCGATACAGGGCGGCTTCGGGCAGCCACAAGCGCTAGAGCCAGCAAATACAGTAGCAGAAGGCGCTATAGGGCACTCTCCCAGCCGCAGAAGAGGTGCTGGAGCGCTGCGACCGTACGAGAGTGTATGGGAGCTATAATTAACCTATATTTTCTATAGAGATATTATATCTCGCGATATCTTCACTTTGTGTGCCGTGCTTCGTCGTGACGGTCGGCACGATCATTGACTACAAGGTCAGGCCCAATTTACTATGGGAAAATCGCGTTATTGAGGTATCTTATGATTCGCGTCACTCCTGCCTGATACGGCCTAGCATACAGTACTAATTGCAGGAGGCATACAGGACGACTAAATGGACCCGACTTTGACGACACAAGAACCTCGCAATGAAAGCCCCTTTAGGGAATAAGAACCTCGCAATAAAAGCCCCTTTAGGAAGTTTAGCTCACGCAATAAAGTGGGGCATGACACGGGTAGTCCCGGGCATTCGTGCATTCCTATTAGCCAAGCTCAAGGCCTCGGTGGAATCGAGACCCTCACGGGTTCATCCCCTCAGCTAAGACCGTTACACCTTTGTCACCAATCTTTCCTCGGGCCGACAAGTGAAACAAGGGAGAAGTAGATTGAGGGAGCCTTAGGCAAGTAGGAACGGATACAACGACGACTGCGTTGTATATTGCAATGACTACGCCAACTTAGACAATCGTGTTGAGATTAATATCATTGTAGAGCAGGAGATTGAAGGACGTGTGCCGTGTTGAGAAAGTCGGAAATAGTTATATAGAATTAGCCAACTCTAATCATGCCTGTAGGGACGAGCACCGCTAAAGCGCTATCGCCAAGGTTCTACCATATAGTTTAGCCGACCCATATATTGACCATACGTCTGCCTATATATCCCCGTGCTAAGCTCGCATGATGGCATGCGATGAAACTACGTAATAAAGCTACGCCGAGGCCGGTGACAGCCTATACATCATGCTATCAGACTCCGGAGGGCTAGCGACGCGTAGGAAGAGCTCGTTTCGAATAAACTCTTCTAGAGACTCGACGCGTTTTAGGAGGGCTTCGATTCGCTAATAAATCCTCGTTAGCACTAGGGTTGGCATTCGTCGATTTCGCTTTCGGGACGGCGGATTTCTTTCGTAGTAGGCTCGGTTCTATATCGAATTGCAGTATCGATTTGAGAGGGCGACCGCGGGCGCTAGTCCTTATTATATCGGCCGCGCTTGTCGAATTAGCTACAATAATGCCATAGGCTACATTATCGTTCGTACCGTTATCCTCGTTATCGGATAACTCGAATTGGTTCGAGTTGCGCTTGGGGGTGTTCTTGCCTAAGCTCGTCGGAAATCAACAAATCATTGCCCCCCCGTTGTTCACTCTCTGTTTAGTTGTGTGTGTGCGCCTGACAGGTATCGACCTAGTTCTGACTTAACTTAACACTTAATAATGTAGACGAATTCTAGCCTTAGCTCTAGAGCACGACTTTTAAAGTTAAGTTTGATTAGCCTGTGTCAACAGTCGGTCCGCATCATTATATATTAAGCTTGTGAACAAATGGATGCACGACGACTTATTGCTGCATCTTCGGCCCCGGGGCGAACTAGTGGTCTGTGCAGAGTTAAATTTAAGGGGCTAAAACTACCACCATATGTGAAGCCACTCCACGCATAGCATTGGCTAAACGGACATTGCTATAGCGATGAATCATCAAGCCATTCTGTAAAACTACGATCATTCCGGTTCACTGCGGACCTGCACCAGAGTTATGTCATACAGGACTCCTAATAGTGCGGATGGTTTCGGAGATGTAAGAGGCTGGCCCGGAGTTTGTTTAACAAAGAAAAGAAGCAGAGCTCGAGGCGTAGCCTCGAGCACGAGTTTATATTGCCCTTTAGGGGGTGTTCTCGCAGGTTCCGGGTCCGCGGAGCGGGGCCGGTGCTGCCGCCCGAGCGGGGTCCACTTAGCCGGGCACAGCCCGTGACAGGAGACTATTAGTCCGAGCCGTCTGCGCGGTGATGGCAGCTGAAACAAGCGACTCTTTTCCAAGGACAACTTGTCGTTAACGGTAACGGGCTAGGCTTGTAGGTGTCGGCTCCCCGCTCTCGATAAAGCCCATACCTCGATGCGTCGGCCCGACAAGATATATTTAAATAGCCTCAAAAGGGGGTTGATTACCCAGAGACTGGGGCGTTGCCCTAATCAGCTATACGAGTTACCATTCCCCAACCCCCTTTGGGTAGCACAATAGGAAAAAGCCCCCACCATGTGACGATACAAGGCACGAGCAAGGTCGAGTGCGACTCAGACGAAGTAATTGTTCATAAGGAGAAAAGGAGAGATTTATAAGGAAAACTCTCACTAAAGCTATTTTCCATGAATTTAAGGTGAGACATTCATCAAACATGCGGTCACGAGATTCCTTCACAAACCAAAAACCATCAATTTCACTTACACCGATTCCAGCTCCCTAATCTCCCTAACCCTAACCCTAACCGAAGCTATTAGAGAATCATTCTCTGTACTTTTGCCAAACACCTAGCTTACGCGGCATCCACCGTGGTATCCATCAAATAGGCTATGGATTTGCTACAGTGAAATGGGTCCCGCGTTGCGGAGCTGAATCGAGCATATCCATGAATTCACGGTCTCCTATCGATCATTTGACCCATTGCCTAGCATGACGGGCTGTGCGAATGACTCTCAACAGGTACTTTCACTTTACGGCCACGAGTTAAACACGTTACCGAATAGTCGTCTTCTAGACAACAAGTTAAATATAAAACCCACGCATTGCCTGGTGGAAATGAGGAAGTAATTCCAGACGTGAGTCACTCTCTATACTACAAGTTTCTCTATATACAGTTACGATGCATCCTCTTGCTCTCAGTTGCGGCCTTGGCCTCTTGGCAAATGTAGCCCTCGTGGTCGCCTTCCCGGGCCAACCCGAAGTGCGATACCGCGAGCCTCGGGAAATGATGAACCCTCCAGAAGAGTTGATTGCGGTCGCGAAGCAGTTTCAGAATGAGGAGCTATCCGATTTAAGCGACAACCGAGACCAGGGTCCAATAAAAGTTGATGTATATATGCACGTCGTTACCGGAAACGAAGAGGCCCAAGCGCGTGGAAGTGTAAGTTGTGGGCATCGCGAGACCTTCGGATACCGGCGCCATAGTAACATAGCAGTAGAAAAACAGATGGCAGTACTCAACAACGCCTACAACGGCACGTTTTCGTTCAGCCTCAAAGATACAAATCGTGTTATCAACGCTACGTGGGCCAACGCCAAGTACACAAGTAACGACGCACAGCTCATGAAGAGATCACTCCGCAAGGGTGATAACAGCGCGCTGAACGTCTACATCCTGGACGGATTTTACAAGGCAAACGGGGGGACACTCGGCACCGCCAGGTTTCCCATTATGCTAAATAACCCGGACGGCTTGCAACAAGATGGCACCACAATGGACACGGCGGCTCTGCCTGGCGGCACTGACCCTGAGCCTCTTCTAGGAAACACTTGGGACTTTGGCCTTGGCATTACGGCGGTGCATGAAGTCGGCCACTGGCTCGGCCTCTTCCATACTTTCGGTAATATTACAGGAGGAGCCGATTGCAATGATACGAGGAGAGACGATATGATTGATGATACTCCTTGGTACATTGGGGATATGACTTTTCAAGACTGCGAAGAAACCCCCGAAGCCCCTGACACATGTCCCGAATTCCCAGGCAAGGACCCAATCTACAACTTCATGAGTTATGGCTTAGAGTAGGCCCCCCAATGCGCAACGAATTTCTTTGTCAGCACTGACATTAAAACATAGCAAATGCCTCAGGGAATTTACGCCGGGACAGATGCAACGCGCCCGTCAAATGTGGAATAAGTTCCGCGCCGGACCCCGTGAACCGACACCGGCACCGACCTCGACCCCATCTCGGCCTCGTCCAGAGCCGACACCGAAAGCCGAGGCGGTTGCTCCTCAGCCTTCCCCTACTGAAAACCCAGAGTCGTGCCAGGACGAAGCACAGAGCGCCTTTGAACAATGTTCCGACGAGAACGCCCCTACCGAGGAAGATTGCGAAAAGTATGCTCAAGAGGTGTTTGAGTCTTGTCGACACCAGCAAGAATAGTAGGGAGAGCGGGCATAGTAGATGCGGTCAGGGCGTCACATCGCGGGCTGGTCTATCCTATATACCTATTCCTATTACCAAATCTTCAAGCTTTTATTCGAGACTTGCAAATCGCCTATCTTGGTTCCTTAAGGCCTTATTGCGCAACCCGCGACCGGGTTGCCTTCCCCTGTGGGAATGCGGCGCACTTCCAGAAGCAAAAAGAAGGTAGACATCTAAGGGCTGTGATTGGTGCAAAGGTGGAAGTGCGCTGCACTTCCATCGTGCTTAAGTAGAATTAGGATAGGATAGCTAACCTAAGCTAAGTGTTACGCCATAGTCCAAAAGGGAACATGCTCCGCAAGTAGAGCATTTAGTAACGGTTATATAGGGACCTGGCTTTGTGACACTAAGCGCCTCTTCTACGAGACGCACACATTCTTTACTTAACCTAAATACGAGGGACCATCCTACGCTACTATATCTATAATACTATATAATACGGCTCTCGCGCCCTTGCTGCGTCTTTTTTGCGCTCTATACGAATCCTAGAACTTCGATAATAGCGTAATCCTTATACTAGTAGGTATTTAAAATTTAGTCGGGTATCCTTAAGTATAGGTAGTAAATCCTCGTATTATTAACGTATTTTCTTAATTTCTAGGGAGTCAGGTATAAGGTTAAGTTACTCTTTATATAGCTACTTAATAAATCCTAGTATTAATATATTTTTATTTTATAGTATAATAAACGCAATATCCTTATAAGTTCCGTTTACCTTTATTTAGGCTATAACGATAAATAAGCTTTTAATTTTAAAAAAGTTAAATTTATTATTAATTACTCGAAAAACTACCCCTTTTAAACGATAAATATAGTTATCGGCTGCTATCTTACGGGCTATTTATTATAACTCAACCAAGTATTAGTCGCGCGCTATTATATTATTAGCGGAAGCTATAGGAACGATATAGGGTAGACCGTTACTTACATAATATAAAGAAGGGATTATTAGGAGCTTATAATAATCTAGGAGATCTAGCTTAACGGATCTTTCTTATAATCTATTAGGGTTCTATAACTAATTATACGCATATATATAGGGTAGGTAGGTAACGTTAGGAGGCAAAAGTAGAGTCTTATTATAAAAGGACTAAAGCTTATAAAAAGGAGAATCCCTCTTCTATTAGGACCTATTCGGCCCCTCTTCTTAAGCTAAATATAATGTTACGTGACTGGTTGACCATAAAGGTTACCACAGTGGATTACACGCTGTGGGGGTCATGTGACCCTTGGTTAGTCAGCTACTACAGCCGCCTGCCTCTCTAGGTAGCAGGCCTCACATATAGTTAGAGAATCAGACTTTATTCACATCACCTGCGCTATGCTAGCTGCACGCCCATAACATATAACTACGTAAAGGGGTATTACGTATACCCCTTATATATTCGAGACTAAGCCTTATAATTATTCCCCCCTTAGGATAGCCGCCTTAGCTACTATTTAGTAGAGTTATAGCTAGTAGTCTCTATAAAAATAATAATATACTATAGCGGGGTAATAAGTAGTAAATATAAGTAGAAAATAATATATATTAAAATAAACGCTTACTTTTTTTCTTTTTTTTCTTTTTAATACTACTATATACTTTATTACTTTATTTTCTCTTTATACTCTATATTAAGAAACAACTTAAAAAGCCTTTAGGATATATATATAATACGTACAGCTACTAGCTATAAGCCCGTACCTAACCTAACTACTATAACGCAAAGCTAGCTATTTAACTATAACCTTAGTATAACCCCTCGGCTAGCGTTAGCTTAAGTAGCTAGTATTAAATATCTAAGGTCTAGGCTATATATAGATATATAAGGAATAGAACTATATTATCTAGACTTCTATACTTACTTTAATACTTATTATACTCTCTCTCTTATATAGCTTATAAAGCTATTTAATAACTATCGATATAACTATTAATATAACTAAATAGGAAGCTTATAGGAATTATAGAAAGGTAACTACTTAACCTTTAAGTTACTTTTTAGTCTTAGAAGCTAGAGACTATTAGGATAACTATATCGAACTATTAATATAGCTATAATAATAGCCTATTAGAATTATAGGAGAATTATTAAATAACCTCTAAGTTATACTTCAATTTATAATATAGATAATATAGCTAAGGAGGGGTCTAGTTAGTAAGGAAAGGGGGTATTCCTATTAAAGAAGATTATATATATAAGGAGGCTTTTCCTCCCTCTTTTCCCTCTTCTCTTTTCTTCCTCTCTAGCTTAAATTATAACAATAATACTAATATATAGCTTACCTTTAAATATAGCCTATTCCTTAAAGCCTAGCTCTAGCCCTACTTTTACCCTTAGTTATCTAAGCTTAGCCTAGCTAGCTAAGTATTACTAGGAATTAAGTAAGACTATATAGATCCCTCTTACTAAGTAATACCCTTTACGACCACGGATAAACAACGTACCTTAGTATAGCCTCTGCTATCTATAGTACCTACGAAGTAACTATACGTCTATTCGGCTAGATATTAGTTATTCCGTAACAGCTTAGCTTAATAAATACGCTTAACGCGTTTAGTATACTAGCTAAGGCTCCCTAGTAATAATAACTAGCTTAATTATAACCCCTAATATATACTATAATCCTAACTCGTAGAGCTTAGTAGAAGTAAGCTCGCGTCGCGGATAAATAGCCGCTAAAGATATAAGCGTAGCCGCGCTAAGCGCGGTAAGCGCTTACCGCTAAAAAAGACCTTAGAGTCTTTATATACTTTTACCTTAATTTCCCTACTTAGTAGTATAAATTATATACTATCTAATTCTACGCTTCTAAAGCTATAAGCCTCTTACTATAGAGCTTCTTAGTAGCTAGTAGAATTCGTACTAGCTAGGCGAATATTATATTTAATATAGTAGCTTAGAAAAAGCTACTTAAAGATAACTATTAGCGAGAGCTCTCTTAAGCTTTTAGCGCTATAGTAATTAATAAGCTTAAGAAGTAATATAACTATATACTTAAAAGCTATTTAAAATACTTCTATAGCGTCCCTAGCTTTAAGAGATTATAATACTTATTTATTATTACTAACGAGATTATTATATAAGCTTAATAAACTTTAATTTTAATTTACTAGACTTAATATAATAACTTAATAAAGTTTACTACTATAATTATTATTTTATTATATAAGCTTATAACTTACTATTAATAGCTCTTTAATAGTAATAAAAATATAAAGCTAATTATATAAGTACTACCCCTATATTAATATAATAATTACTAAGACTTCTATACTTATGAAACTTATAATAAAGAGATATATTATAGTAACTATAGTAAGGCTAAGTATAAGGCTAATACTTATACTAGCCTAAAGTAGTACTTAAACTACCTCGCTTTAAAGACTATAGGATATACTAATAACTTAGCTTTACTAAAATATAGTAAGGGAAAGCTTATCCCTATTAATAGAGAATAATACTACTATATCTAAAGTACTAGTATAAAGCTTTAGCGCTAGCTTAATATAAAGCTTATCTATAGGGATAGTAGCCCGGCCTTGTAATAATCCTCTATAAGAGTAGGTTCTAGTAAAAGAAATAGTATAGGGTAGGTTAATAGCTAGATAGCTTATTATTTAAGGTTTTTTATAGTATACGGTATGTAAAGATTGGATTTAAATTAAGAGAGAAAAGTGTAATTAAAGTTATATATATCTATCTACCTATCTTAAATTCCTAGGGGAAAGAGCCTCTACTTATAGCTAAATATCTTAGGAACTAGAGGATCTTTGCGGTTATAAAGACCCGTATATAAAAGCGCTAAAAATACTATATATAAGGGAAATTTAAGTAAAAATCTTATAGCTTAATTAGAGTTAATTTCTACGTATTAGTAATAAGGTTTATTAGTAGAGGCTATATATACGTAAGCTACTACTAACCTTATTATACGGATTTTGCCATAGAGATTTTAATCTCCCATTTTAAAGTCCTAAGACCTACTTTTCCTAAATAAGCAATATATGTAAAATATATAGTAAAATACGCTATATTTTCCTAGATATTTTATAACCCAAATATCACCCTAACCCTAAGAAGGCTAGTATTATATATTAAAAGAGCGGTTTTATAGCTATAAAAATAGGGAGATAATATTAAAAATATTATTTATATAGGGAAGCTTTTTTCCATGATTTTATAGCATTAATATAGTATATATATTAATATCCTCCCCCTACTTAGCCCTTTTATAAAATAACGCTTAAATAAATAGTATACTAGCTACTAGCGCGGCTTTTATACCTCCTTAATTAAATAGCTAGCCGCGAGTTATAAAGCTTTCAAAGAAATATTATACTATACCTTCTTATAAATAAAGAGCTTAATTAATAATAAAGCGACTATAGCTTAATTAAGGTCTTTTAGGCTAATATAAGAAGAGATAGCTTAATATATAATATTATACTATAGCTTACTAAGGTAGGAAGCTTTAATATAACGCTACTATAGGAGCCCTAAACTTAGGCTAAAGATAATTACTATATAACTAAGACGTATTAAGCTTTTTATACTTTCTTTTTAGTATATAGCTAGACTAATAAGAATAAGCTTAGGATTATAATATATATCTACTAGAGTAATAAGCTAGTAGCTTAATAATACTAAGGTAGCTATAAAGACTTCTTAATAATAAAAGTAAATAAGTTAATAATTATTAACTTTTACTATTAAAAGGATAATAATACTTAAGCCCTCTAAGTACTCTTCGCGAACTTAGTAGCTAGTAAGACCTTTATTATAAGGGACTTTAATATATATTACTATACTTAGTAGCTAGGTATTAAGACTTCCCTTAAAAGTAGTAATATAGCTAACTAGGTAGATATTATAAGCTTTATACTTATACTTAAGCTAAGCTAATAGATATATAACCGCGGTAATATACTTAACTTTTCCTACTTAAATATCCTAGGGACTAAATCTTATATCGAAGACTACTTATTTACTAAATTTAATTACTATATAATAGCTATAACTATACTAAGCTACTAGCTAGTAAAGGCCGCTATTAAAAGAATTAAAGTCTTAACCCCCGAAAAGCTATAGAGATTTATAAAGCTTATTAAATAGTAAGCGTAAGGCCTTCTTATAGAAGTAAGAGATACTAAGGAGATTAACTTCTTAGTAAACTAGCTTAGTAAAGTTCTCTACGTAGTACTTAAAGTAGTAAGCTATAAAATCGGTAAGAAAGTAAGAAAGACGCTTTAATAATTAGAGAAATATATAGTTAATAAAGCCTTAATATAAATAACTTACGCTACTATAAATAGGGATAATAATAACCCTAACTATTATAAAGTAAAGAAAACCCTAGGCTATATAGTATATAAAGCTAAGGATAGCTTTTAAAATAAGTAAGTAAATAATACCGCTAAGGTAAAAGAGATATTTATAGTAATATACTAAAGTAAAGGGGGAAAGCTATAGCTTTAGGCCCCTCTTATTACTATAAATAGAGTTACTTATATAATAAAGCGTAAGCCCTATATAAAGTAATCCTTAAGCGCTAAGCTTAAGATAATAATATTTAAAACTTATAAGCTCCCTTCCCTAGCTAGCTATAAGTAATCGATATTAACCTTTAAGTTTACCCTTATAGCTATAAGTATACTTATATATTAATAAGTAATATATCGCTTAGCGCGGATAAGCTTATAGTAGTAATACTAAAAATAGCTTAAGACCCTATTAAGGCTATAGTAATAATACTTTTCTAGGTAAGCTTATAATATAAGTACTACTTATAAGCTTTTTATAATATAAAAGTTATAATAATCGTTAAGTAAGGTAAGTAGGACTTAATAGCTTTACGTATTTAGCGCTTAATCTCGCTACTATCTTACCTTAGTAAAAAGCTAGAATACTTAGTTACTTAAAGACTTACTTAAAACTTAATTATATAAAAAGTCTTTACGCTTTAATAAATTAGCGCGCTACTAAAGAGATTATATAAAAACTTAGCCTTTACTTTCTTATATAAAGCTAAGCTTACTTTTAAAAGAGATAAAGTAGCTACGATAATTATAATAAATATTTAAAGCGCTTTTAATATAATTCTTAAGAACTAACTAAACCGCTATTTATAAAAGTAAAGCTAGCTTAATACTTTTACTTATTAAACTAATAGCTTCTTATCTAACTATATAATAAGTATTAAGTTCGAAAATATAATAACTATTTAGGAGCTTTTATACTATAGCTTACTATAAAGTTTACTAATCTTATTAATTATTTTCTTACTCTATACTTAGCTGATTTATATACTACCCCTCTTCTATAAGTAAAAGTATGATATACTAATAATATAGCTATACTAACTATAAGTAACGACCTTAGAAATATAGCTAAGCTAGCTATAGAGGCCGCGATAAAACTACTTAATTAGGGTAAAAAGAATACTATTTTTTTTAACTTAGGGAAGACTAAATTAATATACTTCTCGCGTAAGCGGGCTAATAAAGATAATATTAAGCTACTAGCTTTTTATAGCGAAACTAAAATATATATAGCGGACTTCGTCCGCTAGCTAAGTATTTAGTTTAATAAAAAGCTCTCCTTTAAGAAGTATATTAAGTATTAAACTATAAAAGCTAGTAAAGTTATAAGCTTTATTTAAAGTATTAATAATATATAATAAGGCTTCTTACTACTACGGACTCCCCTATATAAGCGGGATCTATAGGATACAGGCTAATTACTATCCGTTATATAAGTAAGCCGGACTAATTACTATAGGATAAACCTATATTATAGGCTAATTACTAGACGAAATATATAATTAAATATATATTTTATAAAAATCTATCCTCCTTATTTTAGTTAATTACTAATTTTAAATACTTAATAAAGAAAAGTAAAAAGAAAGTATTAAGGAAAATCCCTAGGATTTCCCCTATATTACTAGTAAATATTTTAAAGCTTTCCTTCTTATAGCCTATACTATTATTTATTAAGATATTCTCGGAGCTCTAGTAAATTACGTAAGGATAACTATAGGAAATTACTAAGGAACGTTTTATTTAGTTATCTTAGGATTTCCCGTAGATTATATAGAGATAATTAGTAAATAATAGTACGGAATATTCTACTTAGTTATTATAGGATTTCCTATAGATAGTATAGGGATAACTAATAGATAATAGTAGGAAATATTCCGCTTAGTTATCTTAGGATTTCCCGTAACTAGCGCGGGGATAACTAGTAAATAACGGTAGGAAATATTCCGCTTAATTATCCTAGGATTTCCTATAGATAGCGTAAGGATAACTATAGAAAAGTATATAAAAAAGTCCTACTTAGTTCTTAGTTGCTAGTTATCCTATAATACTTACCCTAGCTAATAAAATAAGCTATTATAGCTTATATACTACTAGTTTTAATTTATAGCTATAAACTTTAGTATATACTACTAAGCCTTAACCTTAATAACCTTTTACTAAGATAAGCTTATTTATAATTTAAGCTCGATTAAGTTATTAACTTCGTAATAAAAGCTATACTACTAGTTTAAAAAACTAGCTAGCTCTCTACTTTATATTATAAAATAAGTATCCCGCTAGCTAAGTTCCTACTAAAATATACTAGCGCTCTTACTATAGTACGTATTAAGTCCCTAGACTAAAACTACTTAATTTTACTTAAAGCTTATTAAGCTACACTATAATCTCTACTAGCTTATATCTACTTATTATAATACTTATAGAGGGAGAAATATACTATAAAGCTTTAGCGCTTACTAGTATAAATACTAAGCTTTAAGCTTTTGACCCTTTACGCTTTAGTATTACTTCTAATAGACTTAATAAGAAAATAAAAAAAGCTAGAAGTAGCTTATAAGCTATACCTCTAGCTAGTAAAGCTCGCCTTAAACCTAGATAATATTATTATATACTTAAATAGCTCTTAAACCTTTAAGGCTAATAGTAAGTATATAAGCTTTAGCTTTTCGATTTAAAGAGGCCTTAATAAAGTTATAAGTAGCTATAAATATATTATATAAAGTAAAGTATATAATAAAGAAATCTTTAGCGCTTTTAAAAAGCTGAAAAAAAGTATTAAAACTACTTACTAAACTAATTTTTATTTATTTAAATAATATATTAATAGCTTAAGTAATATAAAAAGGAGTAAGTAGCTCTTTTTAATATAAAGTACTTACTTTTCTACTACTTTCTTATAAGTATAGAAAAGTCTTAGTTTACTAAACCCTTAAGTATATAGAAATTCGAAGTAATAAAGAAGCTAATAAACTAATAAAAAAAGGTAGTAAGCTACTAAACTTAATATATAATATTACTACCTTAGCTTACTTATAAAGGATAGCGAGAGCTAAAGCTATAATTTACTTATCCGCTTAGTAATAAAATAAAATGCTTAATTTATACTACCTTTTAAGCTTAACTTATACTACTAAATATATAAAAAAGCTAAAAGTAAAGCTAACTCGCGTATAGCTATACTATTTATTAGTAGCTTAAATAGTATATAGCAACTTCGCTACTTATTATTAGCGCTTTAATTACCTAAATATATTATTAACTATACTTATAGCTATAATAAAGCCCCTATGTTACGGAATAACTAATATCTAGCCAAATAAACGTATAGTTACTTCGTAGGTACTATAGATAGCAGAGGCTATACTAAAGTACGTTATTTATCCGTAGTTATAGAGGGTATTACTTAGTAAGAGGGATCTATATAGTCTTACTTAATCCCTAGGTATACTAAGCCGGCTAAGCTAAGCTTAGATAACTAAGGGTAAAAGTAGGGCTAGAGCTAGGCTCTAAGAAATAGGCTATATTTATAGGTAGGCTATGTATTGTGTTGTGGTAGTGGTGATTTGAGCTAGGGAAGGAAGGAAAGAGAAGAGGGAAGAGAGGGAGGAAAAGCCTCCTTATATACACAATCTTCCTTAATAGGAATACCCCCTTTCCTTACTAACTAGACTCCTCCTTAGCTGTATTATAAATCAAGGGGTAACTTAGAGGTTATCTGATAATTCTCCTGCAATTCTAATAGGCTTCTTCTTCCTGTATTTCCCATAGGCCTCTTATTTAGTTATATCGATAGTTAAGTAGATAGTTATAAATAGCTTCGTAGGCTATGTAAGGGAGAGGGTGTAATAAGTGTTAAAGTGGGTGTGGAAGTCCGGACGATATCGTCCTATCCCTTATATACCCGTATATAGCCTAGGCCTTCGATATCCGATACTAGCCGCCTAAGCCGATACTAGCCGAGGGGTTATACCAAGGTTATAGTTAAATAGCTAGTAGGCGTTATAGTAGTTAGGTTGGTTACGGGCTTATAGCTAGTAGCTATACGTATCGAATACGTATAATAAAGGCTTTTTAAGTTGTTTCTTAACACCCTAACTATATCTTTTACTATTATAAAATTAGCTTAAAGCTAAAGCTAGAGTTAATACCTCTAGTCGCTTAAGTAGTTATTAAAGTAGTAAAAATAAAGTTTAAAGCTTTTCTTAAGCTAGTTATAATAATAAACTTCTTCGCGAAAATCTACTTATATAACTAATAGAGAGTAGCTACTAGTAGTATATATTTCCTTATATTACCTTACTTTTTATACTAACTTTTTATTTTACTATTTAATACTATTAGTAGCGTTATATACGTACGTATGTTAGGTATAAATTACTTATTATATTAATCGTTATTCTCTATCTAAAGAGGGAAGTCTCTCTTCCTTTATAACTTATAATCGTACGTAAAAAGAGATATTATATAAATAATAACCTCCCTATAGAAGGGAAGTTATATATTAAAAGGAAGTTATTCCTAAAGAGGGGCTTCGTAAGGGGAGGGATTCCTAGACTTAAAAGGGGAGTCTATACGTCTTCTTATATATTCGTAAAGTTAAGGTTAAGTATATATAATACTCTAATATAAGTAGTTTTTCTCTTATAGTAAGAGTTAGCTAGGGAGTATATATATAAATTATAAATAGGAGAAACGGATCCGAGTTTGCCTATCTTTTATTCTTTAGGAACGCTTTTTTTATTTAATCTCCTTCTCTTTATATATACGAAGCTTTGTATACGTAAGGTATTAACTTCGTATAAAGTATTAATAGTACGTTAAGTTATTAAGTTTCTTATTATATATTTTCCTTATTTTTATTCTTTTTATATAATTCTTTATAATTTTTTATTTATTATTCGCTTAATTCTTAAAGTATTAATTAGTAATAAAAGGAAGCCTTTCCCCTTATTAAATTACTATAATACTCTTAATTAATATTAATATCTAAGTTTATATAAATAAGAATATAAGTTAGCTAATCGCCTCAATCTTTTAATATAAAGAATATATTTAAGCTTTACTTATATAATCTCGTAAGGAGCTAGCTTATACTTATAAAAATAAGTATATAAAAATAGCTGTATCCCTTTCTTAGCTTACTATACGCTATTTAGCTACTAAAATAAGGTATATAGATTTTATATTTAAGCTTTATATAGCGCTTATTATAAGTATTAAGAGTCCAATAAATAAATTATTATTTCCTTAAATAATAAGTTTAATAACT
This sequence comes from Hirsutella minnesotensis 3608, assembly GCA_000956045.1. NCBI lineage: Eukaryota > Fungi > Ascomycota > Sordariomycetes > Hypocreales > Ophiocordycipitaceae > Hirsutella > Hirsutella minnesotensis. The sequence goes on from KQ030755.1 coordinate 25,902, forward strand.
CTAGTAGTATAATTAAGAAAAGTACTAAGGGGTAAGAGAGTATAAAGGAAGTTTTTAGTAGTAAAGAGGAATTTAGTAATAAAGATAGATTTAAGGATAAAGCTTTAAGCGATAAGCCCGAGTTTAGCGCTAAGGAGGGATTAAACGCTAATAAAGGTAAAGAGTCCGCTAAAGATAAAAGTAAGCTTAAGAACTTAAGTAATAAGGAATCTAGTAAAAAAAGCTTAAAGGAGTTTAAGGGTTTCTCCTTTTAAATATAATTAGAAATTAATAAGAATAGTTTAAGGGTTTTTAAAACTTTTTTCTTTATTTATATAATTAATAAATACTTTAATATAAACTCGAATTAAGTTATTTATAATTAAATATATAAGTACTAGGTTAGGATTTTTCTTTATAAGTATATTTACTAAATTATTATTACTATTAATTTAATAGATTT
>KQ030756.1:0-27973 GCA_000956045.1 Hirsutella minnesotensis 3608
CTTGCTCGTCGTGCCTTGTACCGTCACACATCTCCCGATTCAGACCCTCGAAATAGCAGGCAATCTTCCGACTTGAGGAACCACTGAGCCGGTAATGAGCAGGGGCCTCGATTTTCGCTATACACTATGGCTGGCCACAGGTTTTTGCAATACATGAGGCTCAAAATCTTCGTCTCGTTAGTCCGAGCTGCAAACTACCTGTTCAACACCCGCTCTCACTTCAAGCCGTCGGCGACATGTCATCGCAAACAAGTCCGCATACCCTCGCGACACCTCGGCCGATATATCGAGGGCTGGGTATACCATCCACGCGACAACACAGAAAATGTAGACGAGCCGAGAGCACTTCTCATTAACTGGCATGGCGGCGGCTTCATTCTACCTAATCTTGGCATGGATCACTACTTCTGCGAGCGTATGGCTTCTGGCGCCAATGTCGTCGTTCTCGACGCCGATTACCGCAAGGGACCTGAGGATCCTTGGCCGGCCGCCTGTGAGGACATCGAGGATGTACTAAGATGGGTTGCAAATCAGCCGCGCCTATTTGACTCCGATCGTGTCGCTCTGTCGGGCTTCAGCTCCGGCGCAAACTTGGCACTCGTCGCGTCTTCCGAGCTGGCGCGCGAGCTCAACGACATCCTCAACATTCGAGCTGTCTATGCCTTCTATCCCGCCATAGACCTGAGCATCGCCGCGGAGGACAAGACAGCTCCGCAGCCAATTCGACCGTTGTCGGTGACCGCCCAACGACTCTTTGTGGATAGCTACGTTCCCAATCTCGAAGATCGTAAGCTCCCGAAGATTTCGCCCATGTACATCGAGCCTACCTCGTTTCCGCCTCATGTGTTCCTGGTCGCATGTTCCGGCGATATTTTGGCCCCCGAGACGAAAGCTTTTGGGGAGAGGCTGTCGCGAGCCAGGCTCCGTGTCGAGCTCGTCGAAGTCGACGAGGCAGCTCATGGGTTCGATAAGACTGTCATGGGTCGAGATTTCAAGCCGCGAGAGCGAGACAGGGTTTACTCCAAGGTAATTGATAGTCTCAGAAATATCATATAGATCATAGAAGTTTCCGCTGCTAGACCCCAACGATTAGGATACCACAATAGCCCCATTTTTGACCATCTCCTTTTGGAGCATCCCTGTTCCATCCTCCGCCCTTCCTACTGTACTACTGTACCAATTGTCTTTCGAATCACGTCCTGATTCGAATGGGACCGCCAGACCCCTGTCACGTACCCACATCCCTACTTGGCCCGAGGAGCAATTGCTCGTCTGCCGCCATGAAAATTGTGGATTTGCCCTGTCACCTAGTGCAGATGGGGTCACGGAGCACCTGCGGACGCGACACGGCGTCCAAAAGGACACGCGAAGACATATTACAGCAATACTACGGTCGGCAGCCCTGCAACTTCGGGACCCCTCAACGGCCGAAAAGCGCCCCGACGGATCACCTGTTGATGAGCTGCTTCGGTGTCATGACGGCTTCCTAATGTGGAGCCTGCCCTTTTAGAACGATCAGCAAGCCGATGATCCAGCGCCATATCAGCCAGCAGCACTCGACCGCGGCCAGAGCAGACAATAAACGCCCAAGCGTCAAGAAGATCTACTTACAGGCCTGGATACGGAATCCTCCACGGTCAGATTACTGGATCGTAGCCAAAGGCGACACCGTGACTGCAGACGGCCAGCTCGTCAGCGAGTCAAAGAATATGCGTCACCTTGATGAAGTGCTAGGGCGCGAGAGGGCATTCCGCGAACGCAGCCAGACAGCAGGCGAGGGGGGTCATCCTACGGTGCGCCCGGGTGACGTGCCATTCACCGAGATGCAGCCGTGGCTCGAGAGGACCAGATGGTCATGCGTGTATAGAAGCGTAAATCGCCAGCTGCTCCGCTCTCTAAGACTCTAACGATGCGGCCGCATCGACAATGTCGTTCGGTGTTGCTTTCCCGAGGGCGACTGAAGCGGCACGACGTAGTTAGCCCTTCCGAAGACGAGGTGAAGATTGCAGTCCTCTGTAAGGCTACGTGTCGCGTTATAGCACGGTGCGAAGAGACGGCGAGGACGACAGGAAGGAATATTCTTTGCTGGCTACGCAGCACACGACTGGACAGCTGCTACCCAAAGCCTTTCATGGCCGTAGCAAAGGAGAGCACCCGGGAGCGCTACTCTGCCATAGCTCAAAGGCTCATCGCCATGATCTTGCGGGCTTATCGACTCGCACCAGCCGTCCGGAGGGACGAGGCAGGCGTACTGCTCACGGAGGAGCAGTTGCTTGCCTGTCGGAGGATCTGGCATCATCCCGACTTGGAGAGCGAGTATCTCATCACGCGGGAGATTTCAGAGCCCGTAGACGGTGGGCTTTGCGATGACGACTGGGAAGACGACGATTCTGAAGATCAGGAGTCAGTGTTCGACAGTGAAGACGAGCTCGATGAGAAGAAGCTCGGAGAAGAGCAATCACAAGGGGCTGCTAGCTTCGAGAAGATCAGCCAAGACGAACGGGAGAATCCCTCGGCCTTTCGGTTCCCGCACGAGAGAAAGGTCGGAGATACATCATGCGTGTCGCAGGCCAGTCTAGAAGAGCTGGTGTTTGGGCTGCTAATGTTGTTGTGCAAGCAGGAAGTGCGCGGTGGTGACCCGAGTCGGACGCTTCTTGTGTACTTCGCCGGGATCCTGGGATTCGCGCAAGACCTTTCCAGCTTCCGCCCACCTCGGAACTACACCAGCTACCTCGCCGCGCTCCTATATGTCCAGCGGCTGCTGTTTCTGGAATACGCTATTCCGGAAAAGGGCTATCCCAGCCTGGGCATCCCCGCGCGAGGCGACCGGGACCGTCTAAGCAGGCTTCAGGACGTGAGGAAGGCATACATGGTGTGCGGTGCTGAGTCTCCGTTCGAGGAGCTATTCTCCCTGCTGTGCTACGGTAGGCAGATCGCGGCGAACAGCACTCCGCCCTTTATTCTCCACTGGACTGACGACGGGGAGGTGGTGACGATATCCGACGAGTGCTCAATCACAATGGAAGACTTCAAGAGGCTGCCCAAGGGCCTCATCACTCAGGCAGAGCAGGCGCGCGACGAGCTACTGTGTAATCTCGCGCCCATAGACCGACTCGACGACATCCGAGACAACCTGACGCAGACCAAATCGGGATTCTCCTTTGTTCAACACCCGGCTAATAAGCTCTCCGAGGAGTATCTCAGGCTCTGCAAACGCGCCTGCACGGGATCAACAGCAGGGCTTATACTGCATGGCAAGTGGAATTTTGGGCTCGTGCAGGAGTATTTCAAGAAGGAGACGCAGTTCCTCGAGGTTCTCGCCGTGCTGATGCACATATGTGGCGGTGGTCTGCCTAGGAGTCCGGACGTTCTACACCTCCGGTGCGAGAATACAGGAAGCGTGGAGCGCGGCATATATGTGCACGATGGATCGATCTTCTACCTGACACGAAGCCATAAGGCGAAAAGGTCGACTAACATGGAGTTCTTCGTGGCCCGATTCCTCCCTAGGGCTGTTGGGCGGCTTCTGTTCCATTACCTTGTGTACATTAGACCATTCGCCGATATGCTCTTACGCGAGGTTTTCTCGATTCACGGTTCTTGCTGCACGTATCTGTTCAGGAGAGGGCCTGAGCCAACTGCGAAGGCTTGGCATTCTTCCCGGTTGTCAAGACTTATCAGGCAGACGTCGGCAATGGCCTGGGGCAACGGAGGCGTATCGACGCAGCTGCTGCGCCAGCTCTCCGTCGGGATCACGGATAAGCACGTCCGACATGCATTCGGGAGATTCAACCTGAATGACGACCGTAGCCCAAAAGCAGACATGAATGTGGTGTTCGCCTGGCAGACGGGACACCGCCCGCTACAGCGCGCCGCGACATATGGACTCGACGGCGCTTTCCCCACGAGACTACAGCCAGCTCTTCTGGAGCGATATCGCTGGGCTTCCTCCTGCTGGCACGACTTTCTGGAACTTGGCACGGACGTTTCGCAGGCAACGGTGCAGAGTGGAACTACCAAGAGGTCTTTCTGTCCTTCAGAGTCGGACACGCCCAGAAAGAAGCCGAGACTGGCTCAAGTCTTCCAGGAAGGGCCAGCATTGGCGCAGGCTCAGGTTCAAGACGCAATTCGCATTCTACGTAAAGCCCTTCTCACTTGCGAGGTATCGCTCGAGTCCCCGATGGCTTCAACGCTCCTGAAAGAGCTATCGTTCGCGTCGTCATGGGATGTCGCAGTGAGCATGACGACGCGTATTCAAGAAGAGATATCACACAAGAGTTCTACTGGAAAAGCACCGTCGTTCGCGCAGGCACCAATACCACACTTCAGGACGTCAAGCGAGGTGACAGCCCTCCTAGCCGAGGAAGTTGACATAGACCAACGGGAGAGTAGGAGATGCAGCGATGCCTTGGAGGGCAGAGGCTCGATACGTAATATTCGTGCTTCCGACTTAGCACCAGAATTTTCTGACGTGTCATACTTGCCGGAGTGGCGTGTCATCCTATGCAAATTGTGTGGATACTGTCTCCGGCCAGAGAAAGAGTCGCTTCAGAGGCACCTTCGGCAGCAACCCCACGCCATAAGGGGCGAAGGCTTGCGAACTTTGGTGCAGGCATTGCTTCAGCATAACTTGAGACGCATGGAAGAAAAGTTTGAGCGATGGCCGGCAGAGGCAGTTTCTGGCCTGCCGATACACGATGGTTTTCGTTGCTTGCGGTGCGATCCAGGCACGGCGTTTCTTACTCGGAACTTCAACAAGATTGGACGCCATGTTTCAATGGAGCACCAAGAAGCACCCTTTTCACATGAACGGAAACAGCAGCCAGTCCCCTGGGAGCCGTGCAAACTGCAGACATTCTTCGCCGAGACGAGGTTTATCCGGTATTTTGTCGTTAAGTAGAGGCTTTTAATGAGTGATTTTATTTGTTTCAACTCCAATTTTAAATACAAAGCACGTCTGAATAGTCCATAGTGCGAAGTGCTCAGAATAGGGCAGGGGAGGCTGGATCGCTCCGTACCATGCCTGCTACTGGTGCTATAACCCGCAGACGGTGTGCTCGAGGGCGGGCTCAGAGGTTCACGGTGGAGGTTGCCGGTACGGGGATGTCGTGATGCCCCTCTGTTATGGACTCTTTCAGGGACCTAACGGTGCGTCCTGGGCGAGAGAACTGACAGGCGAGTGGTTTGAAGATGCCGACGATTTCCTCTTCTGGTGTGGGAAGGGTGCAAGGTTTGGCGGGAGCAAGGCTATTCAGGGAGTCTGCGTGGCTGCCGGCGCGCTGGCCGAGTTCAGACAGTAGAACTGGCTGGTGTGGCGGTCAGAGCTTCCTGGCTAAAGCGACGGAGAGGAGCAACCCCCCAAAGTGTGTGTGTGTGTGTGTATTTTCCGTCCAGCGACTTCAGTCGCTCAGGTCTCCTATCGGAGCACAGGACGTGCTGAGCTAAACTAACTTTTCCCGACCGCTACCTGACAAGATGAACCAGTTTCCCTTGCAAAGGCCACATGGTTTCACATAACGACACCTGTCCACGGGCAGTTGTCTCTGCTGTAGACGCCACTAAAGTACATCGCAAGATGTCAGTACAAGTGTCCCGGTAGATCCCCCCCGCAGCAGCCGTCCAGTCAGCTCATCCAGCATTTCGACAGCTCAAGGCGCATTTCGTTCGTGGCCCTCACCCGTCAGCGGGAAATTTTGGGCAGATGTGGTCAACCCTTGGTTTTCACCGGTCAGAATTCTCTCATCCCCTCTGCCAAAGCTACCAGAGCTTTATATCCATCCTCATTGCACCGAGGAAAGGAAACCGGCCGAGGGGTGGCGGCAGGGAAAAACCCTTCGAAGGAATCAGAGGCTGTCGAGCAGCTTGCCTTCAGGGAGAAAAACCTCCGCGACCGGCCACCGTTGTTTAGAAGAGCTTGTCTTCCAATACCCTCCCCCCAAAGTATAGTATAGTGGCGGTAATACAGGGTAGGTAGTTATAGGAACGTGCTTATACAAAGAAGACGAGGCGCGTCTAGGATAGACCTAAGGGCAGGGAAAGATAATCGAGGGCTTCTGAAAATGATGATATATTTAACGTCTGTGAATCCCTAGGAAGGGCAAGAGGGCTTCTGAAAAGGTCTAACGTTAGGGTAATATAGGGTAGGGGCTGCCCTAACGCTAACGATAAAGAAAGGTACGCCTAGTAGAGAATATATAGAGATATAATACATATAAAGGGCGTTATTAGAAGAATAACTATAAGGTTAGGTTAGGAATATAGAGGTAGCGCTGACCCCAATTCAAGTATCAAGTCGAGCATATCAAGTAAGTCAAGTAAGTTGACCATCCAATGTATTTCAAGTAAGTAAGTTTATTTCGCCCCAAACTTGATATACTTGAAATAGTAGATTTTAAGAAGTTTCTTGTACAGTGGCCCTACGAGGGCCGTAATGAAGGCATTCGGGCCCAGATCGGACCAAGCTGTAGGGTAAATATGGGTTGATGGTGGCCTCCCAATGGATCGCACCAATGATAGGGCCCTCCCATGGGCAAGGGTTCGCGTAGAAGTATGTTTGCCCGCGTGGTCCAGACGCGTCATACGCGTCGCCCCTGAACCGGAGCTCAGGTCGGCCACTCTTCTGTGGCAGGCCGTGGTCCGCGATCCGCGATTCGCGATCCGCGATTGAGCCATCATGCTAGCAAGACAACAGCAGTCCTTAGAAACACTCCTAGGGATCAGCGGCGGGCACAAATCTTTGAGGCAGCAGCTTGACTCCGCATCCGTCAAAGCTGAACCCGGGAGAGCGACTCTTGCTGACCTCCCGACGGTCCAGATCGGCTGCAAGCGATACATACCAGAGGAGTACATTGCGAGCAAGAATCGCAAAGGCCGGCGGAGCTGGATTCGAGCGCACGGGTTCTTCCTCACAGAAGTCAGCTCTGATTGGCGGACATTGCAGACCTACTGGGTTTGTTCGAAATGCGATGACCTCGGGAAGAGCTCGATGTTCGTCGCGTCGAACACTACATCGCCAATTGAGCATCTGCGAAGGTACTAGCGCCCATATTAGCATGTCACTGTGTTTTGCCAGCGTCTTACCAGATCTAGATCCCATATGATTACCCAATCGGACCATTCGTTGGGCGACGCGGACGCAGAATCCTCGTGCGCGGATATCGACCCTCCCTCGAAACGACGCTGTTTGGAGATACCTACGGCAAGATGCAATATCAATAAAGCCAAGGAGCTGACAGTCGGCTGGATCGTCACTGCGAATCTTCCTTTCACGGCGCCATCCAATCCATACTTGCGACGAATCCTCGAGCTCCACGATAAGTCCTTGGCAAAGGAGGTGCCGTGGAGCCGGCAGTCCGTGCGTGGGACCATGCGGAAACTATATGAGGTGAAGAAGGGAGCCATATCGAGGCAGTTGGAGAAGGCAGTCACAAGGATTAGCTTCAGCTTTGACATGTGGACTTCTCCAAATCGGTACGCTTTCCTTGGTCTGCATGCCCACTATCTCGACGCCTGCTACCAAGTCCAATCGCGACTTCTTGGCCTGCGCCGCGTGTGGGGATGCCATTCCGAAGTTAACCAAGCAGCGACAATATATAGCATCTTCGGCGAGTATGGGATACGAGATCGAATTGGCGCGGGTGTCTGCGACAATGTGTCGTCCAATGATACATGCTTGGCGAGCCTCTACCGTCAACTCCGCCCTGCGGTGACCGAGGAGGATATCAGAGCCTGTCGAACCCGGTGCTTTGGGCATATTATCAACCTTGCAGCTCGCGCGTTCCTCTGGGGAGAGGACCCTGACTCGTTTGAGCGGGATGCCTTCACAGAAGCGGTTTTCCAAGTTGAAGAGCGTGAGCTCCGACTTTGGCGGAAGCGGGGAGCAGTGGGCAAGCTGCACAACATCGTCCGGTTCGTTAGGGCCACCCCTCAACGGCGAGAATTGATGAAGTCCTTGGCCGGCAACCGGTGCGACGAGGACGATCATCAGCTATTTGAGGAGGAGCGAGCTGCCATCGACCTCGAGTTGATGCAGAACAATGAAACCAGATGGAATTCAACCTTTCTGATGATCCAACGTGCCATTCGCAAACGAGAGCAAATTGACCATTTCATCGCATATCTCGAAACGAAGGTGGCGGAGCCCCGACAACGTGTGCCTGCCCAGGATCATCTTTCACCACAGGACTGGCTTCTCTTGGCGGAGATACAGAGTCTACTAAAACCTCTCTACGAGATCACCATGAGGTGCCAGGGTTGGGCCAAAGAAGGCCGTTACGGCGCCTTGTGGGAAGTGATGATCGGAATGGAATACTTGCTCAACTTTTTCGAGGAGCAAAAGCTACTATTCTCGCCGCCAGGTGCCAGAGCTGATGACGTACGGAATGTCCGAGCGTCGACAACCTCGAGTACGGCTTCACAGTTAACGTTTACATACGGAATGCCCGAGCGTCGACAACCTCGAGTACGGCTCACAGTTCATGTTTACTCGCCTGATGCCCACCTTGCTAACAGTTTCGCAGGATGTAGTCCTCTACGAGCTGTCCTGGATCACGGTGGTGCCAGAGCTGATGGCGTACAGAATGCCCGAGCGTCGACAACCTCGAGTACGGCTTCACAGTTCACGTTTACTCGCCTGATGCCCCCCTTGCTAACAGTTTCGCAGGATATAGTGCTCTACGAGCTGTCCAGGATCACGGACGCGAGAGACACTTGCCTGAGCATACTCGAGACGAATATACTGGTGCATTCTTGCAAGCCGAAAGTCTTGATGACGATCACCGACGATGCATACAAATTTCTATCAATAACTGTTGGTCAAAGCTTGACGAGTATTACAGTCTACTTGGCCAATCACCCCTCTACACGGCTGCTGTCATTCTTCATCCACGCTGGAACGTGTCCTGGCTTGAGGCGAACTGGACCAGCCGCGAGCAACTCGTGTGGCTACGGGACGCTAAAAGCAGTGTCCGAAAATACTTTGAACAACAGTATCCACCTAAGGAGCGGTCCGATGCAGTGAGCACGGTGATAGGAAAAGCGATGCGACCAATGACGCCGGCAGCACTTGAAGCCTGGATGCAGAGTCACGATCGGCAAAGGACGGAGGAAGACGATGAGCTTGGGGCTTATATGAGGCAGGCGCCAGTCCGGCGAGAGAACTTAAACCCTATTCTATGGTGGAGGGATCACCAAGAAGAATACCCACGTCTGAGCAAGTTTGCCCTTGACGTACTGGCAATTCCTGCCATGTCTGTGGATCCTGAACGGATTTTCAGTGTCACAAAGTTGACAGTCAGCTCGCAGAGGCACAGCTTAAGCCCCGAGATCATAGAGGAAATACAGTGCCTACGGAATTGGCTAGGCCATCAAGCGATCACTGTAGGCGAAGTCGTCGGCTTTGGTGGGGAACTGATGGGTTGGGATGCAGAGGTGGCGTGATGGTGCGCCGGGCCTCACCCTGGCGTCGGATATCAAGTATTTCAATTTAATTCAAGTTAAGTAAGTTGAGGGAAGTATTTATTTCAAGTAATCAAGTTAGACCCCCGAACTTGACTTACTTGAATTGATGTCAGCGCTGCTTGAAGGGAAGCAAAAGAAAGATCTGAAGACTCAGCCACACGCAGAAGTCGGATACCTTGTCGGATACGACTCAACCAACATCTTCAGAATCTGGATTCCAGAGAAACACGAGGTTCGTCGAGTGCGAGACGTAACATTTGACGAAACCCGTTTCTATGATCCAAAGGATCACCAGCAAAAGCTTCACATACGCTGTATAAGTCTTTTTAACTTTAGGAAACGTCTTGCAATTAATAATTGAAATTCTTTATCTCGTCGTTAACTTCTTTGACTTAGACCAAGCCTCTTTCGATTTTCGCGGTCAAAGCTTAGCCTATTCCAGCCTCCATGCCTACTACTCCGAGACGCTTGCGAGTTGCACTGCCTGCTCTAGTGTCTCGACCACCCGAAGGAGCCGATAATTAGAAGAAACTCTACGATCTATCTTGAATTCTAATCATTTTCCAAATCGAAAAGCTTGTCTTGTGGATTAGTCGGCATCATAAGCCCGCTGGTGAGGGCGGGGTGTGGCCGAATCGTGAAACGAAAGCTACTCGATGGGTCTTTCTTTGATATAAGCGACTCTCCGTAGGGGCCGGATCGGACGGCCTGGGTGCCCATGTATCGGTCGCCATCTACATCGACAGGGATTCTGACAAGGTTCTGGGATTACCCCCCGAAAAGTTGTGTTGTCCGACAACACGAGAAACCCTTTGTACAGTAGTAGTAGTAGTACTCGTGCCCGCCCTCACTTTATTGGGATTCGCTCTGGCTCACCCACGAATCCCAATAAAGTGGGGGCGGGCACGAGTAGCTGAAGGCGTAGCTACGTGAACGAGGGGAGAAGAAGAGACAGGGGCCGAGGGATTGCATGCGCCTAAAAACTATGCCCTGCCGTGAGAGATTGGTTTGATAACTACTGCCTTTTTTGGGGTTGGGGCCTCCCGGCCGTATGCGGGCCGGTCTAAGAAATGAGGAAGCATAGGTAAATCTGTCAAATCTTGACGCATGCAAATAAGCCGTCGAGTTTCCAGTCCCATGCCTAATTCCTAGACCGGCGAAGCTCTATTCGCTATACAAAGCATAACCGGCTCAATCCCCGTTTTCAGGACTTGGAGGTCTATCTTGGACGTCGATACCTTCTGTCACATTGACCATTGCACCACGCAGGCAAAAGTGGAATTCACACTCCAGCAGTTGGCACTGCAAGTGGCGCACATAGCCTGTGTTTGACACCTTCTGTAGTAGAAAAGTGCCCCAGATCGATTCTAGCGTGTTGTCGGCCAAGTAGAAGCCGTTCATTACTACATTCCAGTCGTTCCTGTTGCTCGGTATCATGGCACGCAATACTATTACCATCACATATTTAAGAAGCAAAAACGACGGCCACTTGCAAAATTATGCAAACTTCCTCGCCCGACTTGCAAGGACACTCCCCCCGGATCGTGTTTTCGATACCCTCACTGTCATACCGCCGTCGAACCCTTACACATTCAGGGACGCGAGCCACATAGCAACCGTTTCCTCGGCAAAGGCAAAGTCGCTTCGTTAAGATGTTAACAAGCGGGCTACGCAGACTGAACCTGCTCTCTTTTTTCTGTGCTATCTCTCAAGCAACAAGTGCACTCACCACCTACTCTCCTATACCGACCCAAGCACAAGGCCCACCACTCAATAGTGCCGGATGGCGAGTTGAGCACTTCGGCGGTGGTGCCTACATGGTGACCGACAATCAATACCAGGCCTTTTTCCTTGTGTCGACTGAAGGGGTCATAGTTGTTGATGCGCCCCCGAGCATTGGGGAAAACATGCTTTATGCCATCGGCAATGCGACCCATATCCCAATTACGTACGTCATCTACAGCCATGCGCACACCGATCATATTGGTGATGCGTATCTGTACGGAGACAGTGTCACTAGAATTGCGCAGGAGATGACCAAGGAGATTCTCGAAGGTACTCCGGATGCCAAGCCACCCGTTCCTAATCTCATCTTTGATGAGGAGTACACCCTGTATCTAGGGAACCAGACCCTCCATTTGACATACAGGGGACCTAATCACCAACCAGGCAATATATTTATTTACGCACCCCAACAGAAGGTACTTATGCTCGTCGACGTCATTGAACCAGGCTGGGTTCCTTTCTCTTTACTTGACGATGCAGTATCTTTACCCGGTCTATTCAAGGCGCACGACCAAGTGTTAAAGTACGACTTCGATCATTTTATTGGGGGACACGTAACTCGCTCGGGAACGCGCGCGGACGTTACGCTTGCCAGGGAATATCTAAACGATCTTAAGGCCAATTGCGCTAGAGCCTTCTCGCTTTCGAAACAACCGTCAAACTCTACAAACCCAATTTCGGCGCAGGAAATATTGCCGGCGGTAGCAGCAGCTAACCCAGGGAATGTATTTGCAACGTTCAAGGTGATCCTAGACAGCGTGGCGTGTCATTGCAACAATGCTACGAAGTCCAAATGGCAAGGGAAGCTCGCAGGTGCGGACGTTTTTGGATTTGAGAACGCATATAAGATGACATTTTGGTTGAACGGGGTTCTATAATTCAGCCGTAGGCTGACTTTACATTAACCTAAGTAAGTTTCCTCATTTGAGGGTTTGGTGCTGTTGAGAAGCAGGTCCGATCTAGGAAGTAGGCTCGGCGGAGACCTGATAAGCTTGGCCGACCTATGCAGGGAGCTAATGCAAGTTGAAGAGGTTGGAGAGGTTAGGAGAGGTTGGAGAGGTTGGAGAGGCAAGAAGGTCAAAATAAGAGGGTATAAGGATATGACGGAATGGAGTATAAGGAGGGGACGCCTTCCTAGGGGATTGTAACAAGAACAACGATTTTTCAACACGAAGAGACTTATACGGCATTTTCTATCTATTCAAGCTAAGTGACTTCTCTACCCGTATAGTAACTCTCTTCGCGAGAGGTGCAGACCAGGGATGGGTTTGACGTCAAAAACCCCAACTGATGTAAAAAAAAAAAGACCAGTAATTTGCCGTCATAAACCTGTTCCCATGATAGAAAGGCTACTTAGAACTTATCGCGTTTTTTTTCTCCGAGAAGCGCCGGGTATGACGCCGCCGCAGAGCTATTCGCTGTTCCACCAGGGCTGACTTCAATTCAAGTATATCAAGTAGGAGCCTATAGAAGTCATGCCTATGTAAGAGTCATGCCTGTGTAGCAATTCTTCATGCCGGTGTAGTAGGCCTGCGTTTTCCAGTGCTTGAAGTACCGATTTGACGTGGAGTCTGTGGGTGGCGAGGTCATTTGAGTAAATTAAGATGTCGTCGATGTAGGCTGTGCAGTATCTGTCAAGGAACGGGCGCAGGACTTCATTGATTCGAGCTTGGAAGGTAGCTGGGGCGTTAGAAAGTCCAAAAGGCATCACCATGCTCTCGAAGAGACCATATCTTGTGTTGAACGCCGTCATCCACTCTTGACCCTCCTTGATGCGTATTCGATTGAACGCTGCGACTACATCGAGCTTGGTGAAATATTTGGCCTGGCTTAGCTGAGAAAGGGTCTCCTGGATTAGTGGCAGTGGATATCGGTTCTTGATGGTTATGGCGTTCAGCGCTCGGTAGTCTACGCAAAAACGTAGGCCACCTCCTGGCTTCTTTGCAAACAAAACTGGTGAAGCTGCTGGTGAGGTGCTAGCGCGTATGAAACCTTTGTCCAGATTTTCTTGAAGGAATTTTCGGAGGACGAGAAGCTCATCTTCCGACATGCTGTACAGAGGCCCATGTGGCGGCGTCGTGCCGGGTTGAAGCTCGATTTCGTGGTCGCAGTCTCGGTGTGGGGGGAGTTTTTCTGCTTCTGACTGATCAAAGGCTTTGAGGAACTTGTGATAATGATGGGGAACTTTTGTTACGGGGTCGACCATTACTTTAGGTTCAAGGGCCTTGCGTATATCCTCGAGTGATGCTCCCGAAAGGTACATATCGGCAGCCATTCGTTGACGAGTTCCAAGGTCATGGGAGTTTTGGTCCCGGCTTTGCATGGAAGAGATTTTGTCTTGGGATCGAAGTTCATGCTCCATCTTTTGCGTGTTGGTGAGTGCAGAATCGAACCGGGGTGTTCTGGCTTCCGCGAACGTGGACACTTCGGTGATGACTCCAAGTTTCGCCAGTCTCCTGTCTATTTCGTAAAGTGACAACGAGAATACTGTTACATCACGTTTTTCCGCCAAGAAATGGAAAGCAGTTGCACCGATTCTCCGGGGAAGCGATGGTCGTGGAAGCGTCGACTTAGTGGCTGAGATAGACAGAGGGCGGTTTGCGGGGACCGGCAACTGGTAACAGCCTTTCGTTAGACAGTGCGTTTGACAGTGGTGAGACTTGAACGTCACGATGTTCTCCCTCCAATTCACGTCAGGGTTGTGCTCAGTCAACCAAGGTTTCCCGAGGATGACGTCGTATTGCCCAAGTTTTGTCACGTAAAAGAGCATCTTTTCCTGGTGCCCTTCGATGTTCATATTAAGCTTTGCCACATGCGTAATATCGCCGGCTGAAGAGGGCCTCCCATCAACCACATTCAAGCGACGATGATTTCGTAGTTTGTAGAGTGTGAATTTGTTTGTGTGCGCAAAGGACTCGTCTATAAATCCTTTTCCGGTAGCACCGGAGTCAAGCATTGAGACTGATTGAGTTAGTTCTGATAGTGCTTGCATTACTGTCTTCGGTCAAAATACACGGTAATAGCAAGTGAGCTTGGTTGGTGTCTAGAGAAGAGATTTGTAGATCCGTCTTTTTCTTGCGTCTCCTGCGGCGACTTCCGTCGGAGACTATGGTTTTTCCTCCTTTTTGTTCCAGGGCGCCGTGGGGCAAGCGTGAGGTTTGTGATCCGAGGAGTTGCACCAGTTGCAGAGTCCGTGAGTAGCGCAATAGGCCTTGCGTGCTGCTTTTTCTTCAAAACTTCGAGGCTTTCGTCCGGAAGCCACGTCTTTGGCTCCCCAGGAGACAGCGCTCAGATCCATGGCGTCCTCTCCGTTCGTGTCTAGCGGGGTTTTGGGTCCGGGCATCGCGGGGATCGTGCCAGTGGAGGACTTGTCGCTAATACTGTGTTTCAACTTATAGTAGTCGGCATTGAGTTGGCGACATTCGCTGTCGCATTGTCTTACGACTCCGATGAATTCTGCCAAAGTAGCCGGTGTAGATTTAAGGACCACCAGTCTCCACATGATGTCGGGGTGAAGGGCGCGTTTCAAGTGAGAGATCAAGGATTTATCTTCGAACTCGGTGAGCTTAGCGACCGCAATCCACTTGGGCAGAAAGCTCGCCAGTGGCTTATGACCTTGTCTCATGTCGTATATCTCCTTTTGTGCCGTGGCGGCGGTGTCGATGTCTCCGTACACTGTCTTCAAGGTTGTGATGATGGCCTCCACGTTCGGGAACTTGACTATGCCGTGTGTCACGTTATAGCTGACTTGGGCGTGGGCGTCTCCGCTGAGGCATGAAATGACGAACCCCATTCGTTCTGTTTCGTCTCTCCACCAGTCCCGATTCATGTGCAGTTTGAGCTCTAGCTTCTGTAAGAACTCAGTCAATTCTTTCGTGTTGCCTCCACTGAACGGGTCGGGCTTGGGATGCTCAGCGGAACGTTGGTGATGGCTTCCTCTTGTGGCAACTATTGCCTTGTACGCTTCTATTTGTCCTGTCATATGTGCGATCGTGTCATTTTTATCGTTCGAATCCATGAGAGCAGTACTCAGACGTGTTTGAAGAGTTTCGATGTCTGAGTTCGTGATATTTGTGGTGGCGATAGCCATTTCGCGGAGTTTCATGATCTCTGCGTGCATGTTGCTTACGGCCTGGCTGAGGGCCCACACTTCCCGCATCAGACTTGAAGAGTCGTTGTTCCATGCGGACCGAAATGCGGCTTCTCCATCGATAGACGCAAGGATTGGGATAGATGGGCGGAGTTCTATCGCAGGTGTTGTGGACCCTGATGGGGTATCTACTGCGGCTCCTGCCATAGTTAATGATGGCTCGATGACATCTGGAGCCGACAGTGAGGTTTCAAGTTGCTGGAATCGATAGTCACGTCAAGGACAGTGATCTGTCGAAAAAAGGGTTATTGGTGAACAATATGTGACGGTTCCGAGGCACGAGCAAGATCAGTGCAACTTGGACAAAGTGATTGTTCACGAAGAAAGAAAGAGATTCCTAAGGAAAACTCTGACTTCAGCTACATTACACAAAAAGTAAGACTATTCACAAAAGAATGAAAGTCACGTGGTTCTTCCCTCACAGTCTCCATCGCTTTTGGGTTGACCAAGAGGCATCCGTTGTTACGGCTGATATCAATGCCTCAGGCAAGGTGCCTACAGCTACATTCCAACGGCTTTACGAGCTCATACGGGAACATGTTACCCCCTCGGCGATGAAGCTGATGCTGAAGGAACAGCGCAGCCTTGATAAAGATCTATCGAAGTCACCGCCAGGCCCTTGCCACTGCAGTCTCTTCACAGCCTACGGTATTCCGTGCCGTCACGTTATCCACACTACCCTCTATGTCAAGGGTTGTATCGAGCTCGAGGAGATTGACCCCTATTGGCGTCAGGCCCGCCGCCGTTTTGATGTTAATGATCACGATCAGGGGTCACAGGTTATAGCACCCTACGAACCGTTAACGAAGAAGTCAAAAGGCCGACCTCGCGACGATGGCCCCCCTGGCCGGGCCAAGAAGACAAAAAGACGCCAGACCACAGCAGACCTACTTGCTCAGATAGAGTCAGACGAAACTGTGAGGCATATGCAACCGCAGCCTTCCACAGCCCCAGCAGCTCTCGCGATGACAACGACGAAAAATTCGACTACAAATATGGGTTTGGTACGGCTCGAACAAAAGCCAGATATATACGAACCCGGCACCGAGATGCCTCGTGCATCACATCGATCGATTACGGCCCTCGAAGACGATCCTGGCGACGTTGAACTTGAAGAGATACCAGCTTGGATGGATGACGAGGGTGATGTTGACCCTGAGCTCGAAGACGCAATGGATGAGTGTAAGACGCACAATCACAACAGAACAGAGAGTGAAGAACGGGGGCCAATGATGGGATTGTTGATCTCTGACGAGCTCTTCCAGTGCTGTAAGATGACACTTTTATACCCGCACGAGGCTGTCCAGCCTCGTGCTTTAATGCAGAATATCCAACCCAGCCAATATACGGAATCGTCCAGCCGTCCACTCCAGTCAAGCACTTCCGGCGCGTGACACGGAGGCATCTGACAATGCAGAGACCGCCGTAGCCGCATTACGGAGCGAGAGTCTAATCAGGGACTGTATTGTTGTAGCGACGTAGCCTGGGGCATATGTTCCACGAGCCTGTTCAATTGCCTCACTCATTAACATTGGGTTAATACCCCTACGTTCACGGCTCTAAGTGAAATGCAGTTATGCTGTCGGGCCTATGACGCCGGCAAGCCGGCAAATGTGTGCACTGGCGCGCAGGCAAAGCGTAAGTAGGGTTGACAGTCCGCCACAGTCTTAGCCACACTTCAAGGGCCCGATAAGGAAAACCAAGGGCCCATTAACTAGGGGTCCATTTAGTCGTCCTGTATGCCTCTTGCAATCAGTACTGTATCTAACTCTATAAGGAAAGGGCCCAACGCGTCGCGTGTGCCCTATAATTACAGGGGACCTTTTCACTATAGCAGTTCAATAATGCCCTACAACTCCCTATAGCTTCACCGCCGTTAGCCCCTGTGAGCGCTCTTGAGCCCTATATTGCTCCCTTGGGCAGTGCCTATATAGATAAACACCACCGCACGCGTGCATAAAAGCTCTCGCGATACTATAACTTAGCACCACCATCAATAGTATCAACACCTCACTTTCTCAACGCCCATAACGCCGCGATTTGCTCTAATTGAGCCGTCTTTCTGTGAAGATGCAACTCCTTCCTCCTCCCGACAATATGCCACTATTCCCGTCTCTCCATGACGCCGTTAAGGCTCTCGAGCATCATGCCCGCCCGCAGGGTTACGCCGTGATAAAGTACAAACCTAGTAACTACCGGGGTGGAAAGCCCCGGCGCATGGATATCGCCTGTGCGTGCGGGGGCCGTAAATACCATACTATTGCGACTGGCCTTCGCAAGGCGGGCACGAGGAAGACGGCCTGCCCCTTCCGGGTGAAGGTCGTGCAGCTTGACGACGATAACGGGCTCTGGAGGGTCGTTGTGATGCGCCCAGACCACAATCACGATGCCTACAACCCAGGTGCCTTCCCAGAATACAGGCGCCTCTCCGAGGCCCAAGTGAGGCAGGTGGAGATGCTCTCCGCCGACGCCGGCATCACGGCTAGGCAGATCTTGCTGGCCCTAAGGGCACAGAGCCCCCGGCGCCTCTTAGCTACGGAACAAGACATCGCGAACCTCTGTGCCCGACTTCACCGACTACGTCTTGGGGCACACACTTCGACTCAGGCGCTCGTGGCCCGGCTCGACGCCGAAGGCACGTTCCACAAGGAAAAGCTTAACGCTGAGGATCAATTTGAGTACCAATTTATCGGGCTTGACGACGGCTTAAAGCTCGTGAGCCGTCATCCTCAGCTGCTCATGGCAGACGTCACGAATAATACAAATAAATACGGCCTTAAGTTGCTCGAGATAAATGGCCTCACGTCTCTCGGCACCGTCTTTCCCGTAGCCTGCTGCTTCGTGCCGCGAGAAGACGTTCCCGCGTTTACCTGGTGTTTTGAGCAGCTTAAGAATTGGGTTACCGGCGAGGCACGCGCCCGGCAGCTAGATGACGATGCCTTCATTCCACACGTTATAATTACAGACTACGACGCCGCGGCTCGCGCCGCTCTTACTACGACCTTCCCGGACTCGCAGCTTCAAGTATGTACGTGGCACATCATAAAGAACGTGGCCACTTACGCCCGGCGGCACTGGCAGGGTGACGGTAACGATGATCCATTTGAGCCTGAGCCTCAGCGCCGGGAAACACATAGTGATGACCCAGGGAGGTGGTCGGGCGGCCCTGGGGAAAGAAGCCCGGGAGAATTCGTCACGGCCTTCAAATCTGTGCTCCACGCGCCTACAGAAGAGGAATTTGACGATCGTTGGAATGCCCTCATCGCCGGCTTCCCAGCGCAGCCGCGCTTAATACAGTATCTCGAGGAAACGTGGTTGCCAGTACGGAAGCAGTGGGCGCGTGCCTGGACTCGCTGGTACCGTAATTGGGGTCATACAACAACGTCACCTTGTGAATCGCTTCACGCTAGCTCTCGCAGCTTCATTCGCAATAGTCAATCTAACCTTCTAGCCGTATATCACGCGCTGCGGCTTCAACGAACGACTGTACAGGAACATCACGACCGCGCGGTTGAGAGAGAAGCTATTCGCCCCCGTGCCCCTTCCCGCCTGCCTCTCTACAATAAGGTTAGTGAGAAGGCGTCATATCGTAGCCTCGAGCTTGTGCAGAAGCAGGCGCGAGCCGCTACGGCCTCGCTGCTCTACCCGGAAGAGAGAGCCCTGCCCGAGTGTACGAATAGCTTCACTTCACAGTACGGCCTGCCTTGCAAGCATATTATCGCCTCTTTCCTCGCTGTGGAAGGTGACGGGCCTAATAGGCGCGTCACGACGAAGGAGGCGCTTCCACTAGCCTTCTGGGATAACCACTGGCTTCTTCGCGACGACCTAGTAAGCTTCCTAGTAGTGATAGCTTTATTTCTTGACTAACGATGCATTGCAAAGGCCGACACCGATCCATACCGACGAATTCGCGATCCTCGAGTCGTTGCCCGGAGGCGAGGCACTATTAGAGTTGCAACCACATCATCGCCTACTACCAACAACACCTCGTCACGGGCGTCACGATCACGGTCACAACAACAGCAATTGCAGCGGTCAACAGCGCCGCGGCGGCGCCTTATAGTGCCTCCAGAGGTGCCACAAGCGTCACAGGCGTCACGGTCAGTGCCTTTGCCGGACCTAGAGTCAGCAGGCATGGCGGCCCAAGCGACTATCACTACAATCGTCAAGCAACTTGAGACTATTCAGAACTGCCTAGGTATCTGTAATGCCGAGTTGAAGTCGTCACGGCCGCCTGCCGACATCACGATCGAACAATCGCCTATAGAGCCGAGGTCATACAGGCAGCCTCGCAGCTTTCCACGGTCAGCTAGAGCGACGCAGGAGATGCGGCGCCTACCTTCTGCCTTCGAGGAATTCGAGCCGACGTCCGCTTCACAAGGCGGCGCGAGACGAGGTTATCGCGAGCGGGCTCGTCAATTCACACTCAACACATCCTCAAAGCCTCTTTCTAACGCTCTTCCATCGATACAGGGCGGCTTCGGGCAGCCACAAGCGCTAGAGCCAGCAAATACAGTAGCAGAAGGCGCTATAGGGCACTCTCCCAGCCGCAGAAGAGGTGCTGGAGCGCTGCGACCGTACGAGAGTGTATGGGAGCTATAATTAACCTATATTTTCTATAGAGATATTATATCTCGCGATATCTTCACTTTGTGTGCCGTGCTTCGTCGTGACGGTCGGCACGATCATTGACTACAAGGTCAGGCCCAATTTACTATGGGAAAATCGCGTTATTGAGGTATCTTATGATTCGCGTCACTCCTGCCTGATACGGCCTAGCATACAGTACTAATTGCAGGAGGCATACAGGACGACTAAATGGACCCATTAACTAGAGCCGCCACTCAAAGACCTGCATGAGGTCTCTGGCCAGACCGCGGCGTTTATCCACACCGTCTTCTTGAAAAAAGCCCAGCGGCAACAGGGCGATGACCAGGCTAGCTTTCGTCTTGCGCTTGAAGAACTACGTGGTCTCAAGCTGTCGGACTGTCCATTGAGTCATGGAAGCTTCTGAGCCAGCGTGTACAGGCCAAGCTAAGCCAGCGCGACGTAAATTCATTTGATGCTGCTCTCCGTATCTATAGCAAGAAAGCTCGTGTTAGCGAGTACAACTACAAGTCTACAAGCATCTCGTCCGTCTGAAGCACCCAGCAATCCAAGTCACGGCGAAGAACATTGGTAACGGTGCTGACAAGGCAACGTCGGAACAAGCTGGCAACCTGGCTGGCCAGTTTCCGGTATGCATTGGTGCTCGTCTCATGCTAACCCAGAACATCTGGCATCCAACAGGCCTAGTCAATGGGGCCCAAGGGACAGTATATGACATCGGTTGGGCGCCTGGCGCTGATACGCAACGTGACCCGCCATGTGTCATGATGGTGATGGATAAGTATACCGGGCCATCGTATCTAACCACGGATGATGGGCGCGAGGTAGTACCCATACTCCCAGTGAAGCGAGACTTCTTTCTTGGGGCCTCCGCCTGTACCCGAACGCAGTTCCCACTCATGGCATCATGTGCCATTACGGTTCATAAGCCACAGAGCATCACAGTGGACAAAATGGTGACCGATCTGTCTGAACGTGACTTCCAGACTGGGTGTCAAGCAATTGGCATCACATGGGGCAGAGATGGCATGAGGCGATTGACTGAGAATTATCTAAAGAACAAGAAAAATGAGGGAACAGACGCACGGAATTGTGCAGCTCTTTATACACAAATGAAAGGCTTTGCCACTGGTTACGCAGTAGCTGTTGCCTTACAGGCAACAGCATTACGTATAGCACATCGCCACTCCGTGAGTAATTGTTCTAGGCAGCCTTGGTATATGCGACACTGGGCTTAGCTATGTTGCGGTCTCCCGGGTCAAGATGCTAGATGGGTTAATGATCGATACCCCATTTGAACGGGCATCTCTCTACTATGAGAAGCTACCTGATGGCAAGTGGAGTTCCATCATGTTATTTATTCACGCTTGAGGCTCTACAAGTCCTAACAGAGCAGCAGGTGTTTTGATGAAAGTCCGCGACCAGGACCGGCGCAAACAACAGCAACTTGACCAGCCACTATTCCAACCTTTCTTTTCGTGATGACGGTATTGCACGCATCGCTTCGCGGAGCACCAGCGCAAAACCACACTTTTTACTATGGAATATCATGCCATAGAGACACATCCTTCGGACTGTATTACACCCTCCCCACCTCCGGTGAGGGTGTCATCATATTTTAAATAATAACTATGGGTATCTGCACTGTACTGGCTTCGGTGCTGCGCCTCAAGGATCTGGAACTTGGTAAGGCTATCCGCTTGCAGTTGGTGTATGCCGGTGGCATTTTCCTGGACTTCTCCTGGCGTTGGTTCGACTGGTGGCATTAGAGCCGGTGTCAAACACAGGCTATGTGCGCCACTTGCAGCATCAACTTGCTGGAGTGTGCATTCCACCTTTGCCTGCGTGGTGCAGTGGTCAATATGACAGCCGGCTTGTGCGCAACGGCAGGGTCGATGTATTCCCAGATTTGTTGATTCTTCGCGAATTTGCGAACAATGCTGATCCATGGATCCCAATTACCGGGGCCTTTGAGAGTGACCCGGGAAGAGACTTCGAGGTCGTCAGCGGCCATTTTAGCGTGCTTACTGTTGGTGAGGCAAACGCAGTGGAAGTGACGTGTGTAGCAGAAACCCGGCTTAGCAGACCGGGCTCATAACTGTCACACAACGAGGTGCACGAGGAGCATGGATGACTGAGCGGCGATCGGGTATGTAACGGTCTCAACTGAGTGTGTTGACAACTAGCTGAGCGACTGCGACGAGTATCCTAAAGCTAGAGAGAAAGGAAGGAAAGAAAGAAAAGAGAAAGATCTAGAAGACGACGCGAGTTCTTGAGCTTCGCTCCAGAGCTCGTGTGGGGCTTGGTCGAGAGTGGAGCCGAGACCCTTACGGGGCTCAGCCCGTTACAGGGCAGAAGATCCCCTGTGAATCGGGCAACGAAGGACTCTTGATTTTCTATCTAAGTGATGGTGAGAAGTTGGCTTCTTACTTATACTTGTGATATTGGGTTTGGTGGCGATATCGCCACCCAGGCAGTATAGATGACGATGTCAACTAGAAGGTTCGAATCCATTACCAATGTGGCATTACGAACTGCTTGCTGCCTGAAAGGCAGCACCGTGAATAAGCGTCTTGATCTTGACAAAAGTGATTTGGCCCGTATAGTCATTGCTAATTAGAATGATCAAGTATTCTCAGAGAGACACAATAGACGAGCCATCTTGTTGCATATACTGGCTCATCTTGTAGCGGTTTGAGACGACAGTCCACTCCAGTAGACCCGTCACGTAGGTACGGCAGTTGTCCACGTAGACCTTCACGGAATGGTTTACCTCGCTGTCGGTCTTGGTTCGACTGTCAAGAACTTTGAACGCGCCTTCAAAATTCTCTTTAGATTTTGCCAACATTGCCATAATGCCATTGACAACATGTTCCATATCCTTAGTCTCGTTAAAAATAACGGAAACTAGGTTCTGAAGTGCACTCGATGCCTTCGAGTGGTAGGTTAGTGCCGTCTTAATATTCAATCTATATTAATAATAGCCTTACCATCTCCTTCGGAAATGAATAAAGATCATTGACGCTAGGGGACTATATTAGCCAATTCACGCCATAATATTGTGTGGGTTCACTTACATCATGCATAGCACCGTGGTTTCTTCCCAAATAGTGCGCATCTCTTCGGAATCCATAACCCACGCAGGTATACGGATACGATTCATTACACTGCGGTGGAACTTAGCAGCGAGCCTGTAATATTAACATATACAGCATCCACTTACTCGAAGCAAGCAACATACGGAGTCACCCCCGCTGTCGACATACGCATTTCGATATACTCCGTCGTGGTTGGCATTTTCTTGTCGTGCTGCCGGCCTTGCTCAACCACGAGATGTGTGATGTACCTTTCAAGTTCCCGATAGGTCCGCTCTCTCTGGACTATACGGCAGAAGTCAGTGGAAGACCACTACAACTATTAGCCCGGTACAGACCTAGGTCGCCTAACTCGGCAAGGCCGCAACCAACTTCTCTAAATGCAGCCATGCAAGGATAAGGCAAATCAGAAATATCATGCTTGGTCTGATTGCTCGTTTCGAGGTCCAACAGCCGGTAAACATAAGCAAGTGACCTCTCACAGTATTGGCGTGTCCTATCCTTATTAGTTGCAATGTCGGATATAGCTAGGTCAATCTCATCATCCCATATAAACACCCAAACCATATAGGCAGCTGCTATCTGAAGCTCCCTCCAATCCGCTTTGGGATATATACTTTGTTTTGTTAGTCAACGAGGAGATGTAGCGGCGATTGCCTAGGCAGGTGATATACCGAGCTGTCAGAAGACCAAAGTCGCATTCTTTAGCGCCAACCTGTGTCTTAACATCGACAATAGATCTAAAAAATGGTTTAGCCAGATCCCAACCTATAGCGGCGAATGACAAACTCTTCAATTATTCTATCGACAACTGGTCGGAGCTTTTCTAGGTTTGGATTTATCGCTGTTGGCCAGTCGACAAACCACGGCCTGAGGTTGGGAATACGGAGCTGTTGCCCCGCCAGCTCACAAGCCAGTTGTTGAACGTCATTGATGTTCTTCACTGCGGGCATTTTGCAATGATTTGGTACTCGTACGAATGGTCGCCTTAAATTGAAAGTGATATAAGATTGGACCTCGACCGGAAAGCTTGCTTAGGTCAGGGAAGGGGTGAGAGAGAAGGTTTATTTATCTCTTAGCCTTCCTACTTGTAATTTGCGTCTTTTCGGCTATCACTGACTATTACTAGTACGCCACTTTAGCGTTATAGACAAGCTTGTCCTAGTACGATAGAATATCGTTGAGCACCGCAGCAGAGACCCATTCCACGTCAGATTCAATAATTTACAAAGTCGTGTGTAGAAACTTCGTACCGGTACAACGTCCGTGCTTGGAGTATGTGTCAGTCTCGATGTATGATATGTCAGATATGGGCGTACCGATCATACGTATAATCTGCAGATTCCATAACTCATGTCGATCTTATCAGCTAGGTCTACGACCCAACACCTAGTTTTACACTCCTTTCGGTGGCTAGAAAGATATCACAAATTAAAGATGATTTGTTCCTTCACAGCAGTGTGGCTAACAATCAGTCAAGTTCAATTTCGGCCTTCAAACTCGATTGATTGAAAGGTACCTCAACTCGATTGAAGCTTGACTTGACTACGCAGTCGTTTCGATTGACGGCTTGTCAAGTTCTTGTTAAACTATGCCTGATCGGGTAATTTGTATAGATCTCGCGGTGTGGCAACCCCACGAAAGATCCCCGTGGTAATCCAATTCTCCTGTATCATCTCAGCTTCCACTGTGTCATCGCCGAGACCGTTGCGCTTATCGGTGATGAGCTCACTGCCATCCGAAAATACCCGCTCCGGCTCGGCACTCATCGCTGGCGTGCTGAAGATATTGAGAGCAAGTTTACTGAGAACAGGCCAAACATGGCGTCGTTCCACCCACCACGCTAGGGGGTTCTTGACGTTCATGTCCTCCCTGGAGGGTACCTGCTTCATCCACATCTCCCACTCGGTCTCAACCTTCCTCCTTTTGCCACGGTGTGGTCGATCTGTTGTATGGCCCCACGCATCGAATTCGTCATCGAGCGTCGGCGAAGAAGAACGTGAGGTCTCTCCTTGGTCAACGTGCTCAGTAGCCACCGTGATGGCAGCAAAGCGATCATAGTATGCAGTAAGCTCTTTCTCTGCCGTCTTTATCCATTCTTCTCGTCTCCACCACTTCTCCCTGAAATACTCAAATTGATAGGCGGGATGGAGGGCGATGGCCATGCGATAGATCGGCGACTGGTCCGTAAGCTCGTAGTAGGTGTTAATCTTTGACCATGCAGCCAACACGCCGCGAGAGTAATGCGGAGGAAGAGCGCCATCGCTTCCGACAGTCACGTTGTCGATCTCTTCCTTGACACTCTCAAGCTTAGTGAGCAGGAAGTCCATGGCATAGAGCACTTGCCATACCGAGCCTTGGCCACCCTCGTTACCTTCGCCGTCCGCTCGGCCTTGCAGTCGCTTCGTGAGTCGCTCAAAGGGCTGCAAGAGTGTGTAGAAGAGCTCAAGCTCGTGCCAGTCGGCCTCGGTGAGGAAGTCATTCCTGTGCTTGTCGTCTTTATCCGGGGACTTCCACTGCGCCTGGTAGAGATCAATGGCAGGGCGACACTTGAGAGCACGCTCGATCATATAGTATGTTGCGTTCCATCGAATGCCACCGTCTTTGAGGAGCACGCCGACGAAGAGCTTACCATCGCTTGTCTTCGTGACGCGCATGCGAGCCCTCAAAACCTCACGACGCGCATCGTTGCGGTTGATGTAGCTAATGAAGTTGTGCATCTTTCCAACTACACCTTTCACGCTCCAAAGAGCCGTGCGCTGCTCCTCTGAAGCCTCAAGAACTCTCTTCTCCCAGGCACTGACACCTTCGCCAAACAAAAGGGCCTTGACGACAAGATTTATGATGTGACCGATACAGCGAATGCGGTCCGCTTCTGGATCGATCGAGACGAAAGAACGCTGCAACGCTTCGAGACACTTGCCGTTATCTGCAGCGTTGTCCATGACAAAGGAACCGAGCTTCTCACCGATGCTGTACTGCAGAATTACTGGCTTCACCAGCGCGGCTAGGTCGTCGCCGGTATGGCCGCCGCGTCGTCGCGGAAAGCCGAGGAGGAGTGTTCGAGGGTGACCGTTGCCGTCGACGAAGTGTCCGCAAACAGCGACGTATTCTCGGCGATTATGGGCACGCCACCCATCGATCGACAGGTTGATGTTGCTGAGTGCAGACTGCACCAGTCCAATGACCAGCGGCAAGCGTGCCTCCAGGGAACTTCTAACCCACTGCGAAAGCGTCGAATGGTGCGATGGCAGCAGGCGTGCGAGCGAAGGCTTCCCGTACGTGAGCAGCTCAACGGTTGCCTCGTCCGTGACCTCTCGGTAGCTGAGGCGTAGCTGAATTACCCAGTCAATGAGCTTCTGTTTGTATTCGTCCTCGTTGAATGCCATCACGAGCTGGAAGGCTTCGGCAGGGCTGCTGGGTTCGATGCCGTCATCTTCGTTGGCCGCGACTGAAGGCCTCTTGACCTTGTGGAATTCTACCAGATGCTGGATTGCCGCTGTCGTCGATTCTGCCGCAAAAAGCTGGCTGAAGTACCGCTTCTTGATGTGACATTCGGCGCAGAGGAAATATTTGTCATTGCTATGTTCGAGCTCGGCTCCATACGAATAAATCCATGAGACCTTGACGCGTCCGCCCACTGTCCTTTTGTCCCTGATGCGGTATTGGATGCCCTTGAGAACAGTGCCGTCGTGCCGTCGAAGCATGCCCCAGTCAATCGGAAACGAGAGAGAGTGCGGAGGACATACAGATTGATGCAGGACTGCTTGCTCTGAATCAGATGCTTGCTCGACCGAAGAAGATAGCGGCTCAATGAGATTGATAGACTGCCTCTCGGAGGGAAGAACGCATGAGCTTTGGGTGCTTAGTGGCCGTTTCGGACCCCAAAACGCGTGTAGAGTCATAACGACGCGTCAGATCGACGCGTTTGTGCGAGTATTTGATGGGTCTGCTGGGATTTGAATGAATGAATGAACTCGTGTCGACCGGAGGGGCTACTTCCCTAAAAGGCCTAGACGATCGGCTAGCTACCGTACCTCCGATTGTGTCTCAACCGCCGGAACCCTAAGGGCATTTAGGTGGGTAGGGGACTCGTCTCGACTCAACTTCCGCGCCCCACCTCGCAGGCCCCGAGCTTACCCTAGAATTTGTGCGTATTGGCAAGCAGATGACGGGGAAAAGCCTATGTAAATATCTGCTCAACGATGAGGGTCAAGTACTTGAAGACTTGACACATCTCAAACTTGACTGATTGAGAGACGGCTTCAAACTTGACTTGAGAACCTGACTTGACAAGATACTAGACTCGATTGAAGCTTGACAAGTTTAAGCTTGATTGTTAGCCACACTGCTTCACAGTCCGCGTGTGCCGGCCACAGTAGTGGGAACGCGAGACGCTAACAGTAGGTGCTATCCGGTAATTGAGCGGGGTAAAGCTAGGCAGCGGATGAGACTCGAGAGGAATGTCCGATCCTTTGCCACCGGCCAGAGTTGTCTCCATACCGCTGTCGGAAGTTCATCTCCTCCGGGTGCTTTCCACGGTTTCGCTGTCATGACCTTTTCCTCGACCTCTCCCAAAGTCAATCCGGGCATGGGTACCGCTTTCCGCTGTGGTCGCACTCCTTCATCCTCGATTCTTGCAGGCAAGGGTGGAAAGAAGGTACCGAGCAGCTCGTCTACCTGGTCGGCTTTATCCTTGGTCGTCGATCCATCCTCTTTCCTCAAAGGTGGCACCTTGTCGCCCGTAGTGCTCTTGCCGGCTTTGAGATATTTGGTCGCCTTCCAAATGTTGACATCGTCGGAGAGAAAGTCATCCCAATGCGCCTTCCTCTGGTATCGAATGGCATCGTGGAACTCCTTCGCTGCTTCTTTGGCC
>KQ030757.1:1835-27039 GCA_000956045.1 Hirsutella minnesotensis 3608
CATGGCGTACACCCTTCGATCTTGAGAGGCATGCCTTTAAACCAATGTCGCAATCATCAGCAGCAAGAGAACCTTCTCTTTACATTGACGACGGCGATTTCGGTATCAGTACAGTTATGGATGTACAGGAGTCAAGCCGGTCATTGACCCATGGCGCTCACCAAACGATCACGAGCCCGCAATATTTGCCAGCCGTTGACAGTGAACACAGTGGACCACCTGAAATTCCAGGGTGGAGCACCCATGTCAGACGAGATCAATCTTCGGTCGTGCAATTACCCGTCGTGCCGGACCCGCCAATGGCAGGAGTGATGCTTGGGACCGAGTCTGGAGAAGCTGTCAAGGATGAGCTATTGCGGCTGATCTCTAGCTTGAGGGATCATTTGGGATCCACTAATGAGCTCCTGGAGACCCTGCCGGCTTGCGATGGATACTCTGCTCAGACGCCTCCACACAGTACAGAAAGATGACAAGATGTTGTCTCTGTTCAGCTCGATTGTTGCTCCTGCGGATGAACAAAGAGTGAAAGGCTGGAGTTAAAGCCTAGAATATAAATTGCAATGAATTGAAAGTGTGAAAACAACGTCATATGAAGACAAGCTAGGAAAGGGTCCTTGATCAAACAGAAGTTGACCAGCCGACCAGCAATCCGTTGGCACCAAAACGCAAAGACACTGACTGACAGTCCCAATAGTGCGTGAGACGCGACCCATTGATTCATTTCAGATCGCAAGGCATCATCTCTATTTCCAATCCCTTCACAAGGCTCTAGCAGCGTAACCCTGCGGGTATGATTGACGCAGCACGTCAAAGCTATCGCCACATGGGAGGCAGTCCCCACAAAAGGCTCTAAAAGGTCAAAGACGGGAGATATCAGCCGTGCGACGGGGAAAATTCACACCAGAATCGGACTCACCACTTGGTTTGAGCGTTCGCACAAGCAACACTGCAGTATTGATTCCCTATCATCTTGCACCGGGCAGCATCTAGCTTTTGAACCCAGTTTCCGCATTTTTTGGAACAGGGCTCGTCATAGGAGTCGAATTGCTTCGAGTGATGGCACTTGTACGTGATTGTGAAGACGTAGCGGTCACACATGGCTGGTTTGCTACCAGGTCGATGAACGTCGACGGACTAGAAGAAAGCAGACCTTGGCAATCGCTCTGGGCCCTGTGAACTGCTGGTCAAGGAAATTGTCGAAGTGTATGGGATAAGTGAAGAAAGGTGCTGGGTTTGGTTCCACGACTTCCGGCAACCATCCCACTTTTATACTTCTCCATGTCCAGGCGCAAACAACGCGCCACGAGCGTAAGTGAGGTAATTGAGAAGCACTCAACACTTGATATAATCCACATGCAGCACAGGGATCAACGTTCCAACCAACGTTCGAATCAATGAGCAACAAAGCCTCACTGTAACCAGCCTCAAGTCTTGGCGGCGGCAATCATCAAGCAATGATTCGCGGTCATGACCTGCGTGCGTTAGGCTGACTGCTCCACAGTGTTGGTTGACGGCCCCCGACTTTGATCCAAATAATAGAACCAACTGCGTTATATATCGTTGGCGGTTCGGCGTGTCTGAGTGGACTTGAGATGTGGTACAGCAATTCACTCACTCTCCGTTGCTGCCTAGATTGACCGGCCTCAGTGGCAGGTAGCCAACCAATGAACATGAAGAGCGGGGCTGCAGACCGTCGATAATCATACGCGCCAGCGTCGACCCAACAGCACATCGCGCAGGCCGCGAAATGAAGTGAGAGGACCTCGGCAGGGAGCTGCATGTGCTGCGTTGAATGTGGACGAACGGTAGCGCAAATGGCATGCGAAGATGATGCGTCTTCGGCTGGGCGCAATGATACATTAAGTTTGGTGGCATTATCGGCGCAGGTTTTGGCCGAGACCGACCGCCCAGACACCAAGTCCGAGGATAAGCCGAGGCGCACGTGAATCTAGCCTCGGGCCAAGATGAACCCTATTCCTATTTTTTCTTGATTTTTTCGCCAAAAGTCATCTCCAAATATGCTCTCCAAGATCGACGAGATGAGTTACACGACATGTCGAAGCATCGCGAACGCAGAACTCAAGCCCCTTCTCGATGACCTCTTGCTACAACCATTGACTCGGCTAGGAAATGCACTCTAACTGGCTGTCATTGCCTGTTGGCCCCCCCACCATTTGTGTACTTAGGCATACCAGGCGTTGACGACGATGGTCGGTCAGGCATCTATCACAACACCCACCCGCATCGCCTTTCCATGTCGCAGTGCGAAAAATCGCTACGCAAGATGCTTTCAGGTATTGATGTGACGAGATTCGAAAGACCAGCGATTTTGTCAATAGCTGCAAGCTGGGTATGTTTCTCTGTTGAGTTTACTCCTTTGGACTGACACGCATTACTCAGGTCGGTTTAGCGATAGACGACGTCGAGTTTCACGAGACGATTGAAGGAGCCTTCGCCATCTTGATATACGTTACCATCGACAGAGAGAAACAAGATATTTCGGAGAATGGGATCGTGATGTTCGCAGACGATGAAACCGAACCTGTTGTCACCGGACAACACGCTGAATTACACGGCATCTGGATTTTTGCGGTCCCAGAAGGCGGTGTCTTTGTTGATGATGCGCACACAGAATTTATTAGGGTGAAGAAGAGGGAGTGAAAGAAGCCTTAGTAACATCCTGGAATGAAGTAAAAACCCCATGCAACGAACTTAACATAGAAACCTGCAATGGTATCGACCGCAGATATTGCAAGAACTGTATCCAATGCGCAGATGACTCCCACACCACATCGCATCCTTTCCTGACGCAGGTAAAACTTCCCCTAAGAGGAAAGAATATCGATGTCACATAGTGATGCCCGTCGACTTCAAATAGTCTTGATACAAGAGGCCATGACAGCAGCACCTCACGGTCGTCTAAACAGATGTCAATGCCAATCAGGGCAATAATGGCTAGGCAAAAACGTACCGGCCAGATCTTGCATAAGCTCCTTCAACTTTGCATGTGAAACCTCTACACAGAAGCTTGAAGCATCTGCTCCGATAGGGCAAGAGCGAAATCTGCCCGAAGGTTCTTGTCGAACGAAGCGTACGTTCTGCGCGGTTTTGTTGATAAGATCGGCAAACACTTTTGTAGGGAACACGGCGACATAGCATCTAGAGAGTGCGGTCGCAAGTAGCTTCCTCCGATTAACCGAATCCAAAACTATTGAGGTTCTCGGAGCAGAAGACGATGGGGCTGCTACATGTTGATCTGTTGAAGCGGAGTGTGGCAATGTGGGCATCGACGGGGGTTTGTTTGCGCCATCCCCACGCTCCGGATGTTTGCGGCCCAATGCGCTCAATTTTGTGCCGCAGTTCGTCTGGTAGATCTGCACTTCTGAGCGGCTCATCGTCAGTTACGGTTCGCAAGCCTGGGTCTTCTTACCTACCACGGCAAAAGTCCGATGCGAGCTGCGGGCTCGTCTTTACCCACTCTCTAAATAAGTTAGACCATGACGGCGAAAGCGCTTTGTCTTGCAATAATCGTTTGGCCCTTTCCAAAGCTGCCTGATCCTTGGCCAGCCTCACTACATCCCCGTTTGATAAGTAATGGGCCAAATTCACGAACTCCGAAATAGTGACAGCATCTTTGCCCAGAATAAGTCGTGGCTGGTTAGAGTAACGATGAGGAAGGAGATCCTTGCACACGCGTGCTGGGCGCCTTTTCCTCCCAAAAAATCTGTCTTCCAATAAAGAGAGAATTTCTTCGGCCTTGCTTTCGGAAGACAGAGCTCTCAGTTGGGCGTAGAGCTCTTTCCGCTTAGCTTTCTTGTGCATCTCCATCGGGGCAGAGCTTAGGATATATCCAGTAAGACAGCAGATGAAATGCAGCCAGTGGGCATGGAAATAGCTCCGGCGAAGAGTAGGGGACAATTGTGGCCTTAAGACTGTCGGATTTGTTGCGTGCAGATGTGTGACAAAAGTCCCTCCATCCCTTGGCACAGAAAATACGGGACGGCAGACCTGTCACGTAGTAGAATGCAACATTCCTGCACATTCAAATGCGACATCGCTGCCTCAAGCTAACCCCGCGCATCGTCCCGCCTGAGAAATGGCGCATCTAAAAGTCTCCAAGGCTTGCAGTCGCCCAGAATGCAATGCAGTATGACGTATCACGTCAGAAGTTAGGCACCTAAGTTGCTTGTTAGTTGATCCCATCGGGGGTAAGCGTTTCCCTATGGGCATTGTCAAGCCGTCTCTCGCTGGTTTTCGAGATTTCCCTACATTCACCTCAGGAGTCATCCGAGACCTGATTATTACCTGCAGGACACTAGAGGGTGACCCTAGCTAGAGTCAAAGTGCCTCTCTCACGGTCTATGAAGTTATAGGGCTGTTCAGTATCAATGTCTATGTTATGTCATTGGATTGCTGCCGATCCAGGCCGATACATTTCGTTGCGGACGTGCACTCAACTCTGGCGCGTGTACTATTCGTGCAAGGCATTCACTCACTTCTTGACGCTGGTGTTGTCTTGCTTCGAAGAATAGGGAACCCATCTCTCGCGGTGACGTCCACCTCTCGCATTAGAGGAGGAAACGATTCCCTGCCATTGCTGCCTTTTCGCGACTGCACTCCTCCGTTTTTATTACCCTAAGCTTACGGAAGCAGCTTTTTAATCAAGTCTTGCCTGTGCGAAGGTGTGTGATCTCTTATAACCTTTTCAGCTCATTGTATAAGGTGCGAATGTTGACGCGTCTTACATACATTTCCATCTATTATTCAGCCCGAAGGGCGTTCTATACAGTCAGAAGTTCGAGCATAAAACCTCTTCTGATTGGCTAATTGGCCTCCCCTGTGCTCAACTCGTGCGCGAATTGGTCGGTCGGCTGTTAAACGTCAAAAGAAAGCCTTCAAAAGAAAGCCTAGCACAACCCACCCCCTGAGCGTTGGCTTGGCAAGCTCTCCAACAGCTTCAGTGCTCCCCCTCTTCAATGCAATCAATTCGTTGGCATGATCCTGACTAGCACAACCCACCCCCTGAGCGTTGGCTTGGCAAGCTCTCCAACAGCTTCAGTGCTCCCCCTCTTCAATGCAATCAATTCGTTGGCATGATCCTGACTAGCACAACCCACCCCCTGAGCGTTGGCTTGGCAAGCTCTCCAACAGCTTCAGTGCTCCCCCTCTTCAATGCAATCAATTCGTTGGCATGATCCTGACTAGCACAACCCACCCCCTGAGCGTTGGCTTGGCAAGCTCTCCAACAGCTTCAGTGCTCCCCCTCTTCAATGCAATCAATTCGTTGGCATGATCCTGACTAGCACAACCCACCCCCTGAGCGTTGGCTTGGCAAGCTCTCCAACAGCTTCAGTGCTCCCCCTCTTCAATGCAATCAATTCGTTGGCATGATCCTGACTAGCACAACCCACCCCCTGAGCGTTGGCTTGGCAAGCTCTCCAACAGCTTCAGTGCTCCCCCTCTTCAATGCAATCAATTCGTTGGCATGATCCTGACTAGCACAACCCACCCCCTGAGCGTTGGCTTGGCAAGCTCTCCAACAGCTTCAGTGCTCCCCCTCTTCAATGCAATCAATTCGTTGGCATGATCCTGACTAGCACAACCCACCCCCTGAGCGTTGGCTTGGCAAGCTCTCCAACAGCTTCAGTGCTCCCCCTCTTCAATGCAATCAATTCGTTGGCATGATCCTGACTAGCACAACCCACCCCCTGAGCGTTGGCTTGGCAAGCTCTCCAACAGCTTCAGTGCTCCCCCTCTTCAATGCAATCAATTCGTTGGCATGATCCTGACTAGCACAACCCACCCCCTGAGCGTTGGCTTGGCAAGCTCTCCAACAGCTTCAGTGCTCCCCCTCTTCAATGCAATCAATTCGTTGGCATGATCCTGACTAGCACAACCCACCCCCTGAGCGTTGGCTTGGCAAGCTCTCCAACAGCTTCAGTGCTCCCCCTCTTCAATGCAATCAATTCGTTGGCATGATCCTGACTAGCACAACCCACCCCCTGAGCGTTGGCTTGGCAAGCTCTCCAACAGCTTCAGTGCTCCCCCTCTTCAATGCAATCAATTCGTTGGCATGATCCTGACTAGCACAACCCACCCCCTGAGCGTTGGCTTGGCAAGCTCTCCAACAGCTTCAGTGCTCCCCCTCTTCAATGCAATCAATTCGTTGGCATGATCCTGACTAGCACAACCCACCCCCTGAGCGTTGGCTTGGCAAGCTCTCCAACAGCTTCAGTGCTCCCCCTCTTCAATGCAATCAATTCGTTGGCATGATCCTGACTAGCACAACCCACCCCCTGAGCGTTGGCTTGGCAAGCTCTCCAACAGCTTCAGTGCTCCCCCTCTTCAATGCAATCAATTCGTTGGCATGATCCTGACTAGCACAACCCACCCCCTGAGCGTTGGCTTGGCAAGCTCTCCAACAGCTTCAGTGCTCCCCCTCTTCAATGCAATCAATTCGTTGGCATGATCCTGACTAGCACAACCCACCCCCTGAGCGTTGGCTTGGCAAGCTCTCCAACAGCTTCAGTGCTCCCCCTCTTCAATGCAATCAATTCGTTGGCATGATCCTGACTAGCACAACCCACCCCCTGAGCGTTGGCTTGGCAAGCTCTCCAACAGCTTCAGTGCTCCCCCTCTTCAATGCAATCAATTCGTTGGCATGATCCTGACTAGCACAACCCACCCCCTGAGCGTTGGCTTGGCAAGCTCTCCAACAGCTTCAGTGCTCCCCCTCTTCAATGCAATCAATTCGTTGGCATGATCCTGACTAGCACAACCCACCCCCTGAGCGTTGGCTTGGCAAGCTCTCCAACAGCTTCAGTGCTCCCCCTCTTCAATGCAATCAATTCGTTGGCATGATCCTGACTAGCACAACCCACCCCCTGAGCGTTGGCTTGGCAAGCTCTCCAACAGCTTCAGTGCTCCCCCTCTTCAATGCAATCAATTCGTTGGCATGATCCTGACTAGCACAACCCACCCCCTGAGCGTTGGCTTGGCAAGCTCTCCAACAGCTTCAGTGCTCCCCCTCTTCAATGCAATCAATTCGTTGGCATGATCCTGACTAGCACAACCCACCCCCTGAGCGTTGGCTTGGCAAGCTCTCCAACAGCTTCAGTGCTCCCCCTCTTCAATGCAATCAATTCGTTGGCATGATCCTGACTAGCACAACCCACCCCCTGAGCGTTGGCTTGGCAAGCTCTCCAACAGCTTCAGTGCTCCCCCTCTTCAATGCAATCAATTCGTTGGCATGATCCTGACTAGCACAACCCACCCCCTGAGCGTTGGCTTGGCAAGCTCTCCAACAGCTTCAGTGCTCCCCCTCTTCAATGCAATCAATTCGTTGGCATGATCCTGACTAGCACAACCCACCCCCTGAGCGTTGGCTTGGCAAGCTCTCCAACAGCTTCAGTGCTCCCCCTCTTCAATGCAATCAATTCGTTGGCATGATCCTGACTAGCACAACCCACCCCCTGAGCGTTGGCTTGGCAAGCTCTCCAACAGCTTCAGTGCTCCCCCTCTTCAATGCAATCAATTCGTTGGCATGATCCTGACTAGCACAACCCACCCCCTGAGCGTTGGCTTGGCAAGCTCTCCAACAGCTTCAGTGCTCCCCCTCTTCAATGCAATCAATTCGTTGGCATGATCCTGACTAGCACAACCCACCCCCTGAGCGTTGGCTTGGCAAGCTCTCCAACAGCTTCAGTGCTCCCCCTCTTCAATGCAATCAATTCGTTGGCATGATCCTGACTAGCACAACCCACCCCCTGAGCGTTGGCTTGGCAAGCTCTCCAACAGCTTCAGTGCTCCCCCTCTTCAATGCAATCAATTCGTTGGCATGATCCTGA
This sequence comes from Hirsutella minnesotensis 3608, assembly GCA_000956045.1. Taxonomy (NCBI): domain Eukaryota; kingdom Fungi; phylum Ascomycota; class Sordariomycetes; order Hypocreales; family Ophiocordycipitaceae; genus Hirsutella; species Hirsutella minnesotensis. The sequence goes on from KQ030757.1 coordinate 9,683, forward strand.
CTAGCACAACCCACCCCCTGAGCGTTGGCTTGGCAAGCTCTCCAACAGCTTCAGTGCTCCCCCTCTTCAATGCAATCAATTCGTTGGCATGATCCTGACTAGCACAACCCACCCCCTGAGCGTTGGCTTGGCAAGCTCTCCAACAGCTTCAGTGCTCCCCCTCTTCAATGCAATCAATTCGTTGGCATGATCCTGACTAGCACAACCCACCCCCTGAGCGTTGGCTTGGCAAGCTCTCCAACAGCTTCAGTGCTCCCCCTCTTCAATGCAATCAATTCGTTGGCATGATCCTGACTAGCACAACCCACCCCCTGAGCGTTGGCTTGGCAAGCTCTCCAACAGCTTCAGTGCTCCCCCTCTTCAATGCAATCAATTCGTTGGCATGATCCTGACTAGCACAACCCACCCCCTGAGCGTTGGCTTGGCAAGCTCTCCAACAGCTTCAGTGCTCCCCCTCTTCAATGCAATCAATTCGTTGGCATGATCCTGACTAGCACAACCCACCCCCTGAGCGTTGGCTTGGCAAGCTCTCCAACAGCTTCAGTGCTCCCCCTCTTCAATGCAATCAATTCGTTGGCATGATCCTGACTAGCACAACCCACCCCCTGAGCGTTGGCTTGGCAAGCTCTCCAACAGCTTCAGTGCTCCCCCTCTTCAATGCAATCAATTCGTTGGCATGATCCTGACTAGCACAACCCACCCCCTGAGCGTTGGCTTGGCAAGCTCTCCAACAGCTTCAGTGCTCCCCCTCTTCAATGCAATCAATTCGTTGGCATGATCCTGACTAGCACAACCCACCCCCTGAGCGTTGGCTTGGCAAGCTCTCCAACAGCTTCAGTGCTCCCCCTCTTCAATGCAATCAATTCGTTGGCATGATCCTGACTAGCACAACCCACCCCCTGAGCGTTGGCTTGGCAAGCTCTCCAACAGCTTCAGTGCTCCCCCTCTTCAATGCAATCAATTCGTTGGCATGATCCTGACTAGCACAACCCACCCCCTGAGCGTTGGCTTGGCAAGCTCTCCAACAGCTTCAGTGCTCCCCCTCTTCAATGCAATCAATTCGTTGGCATGATCCTGACTAGCACAACCCACCCCCTGAGCGTTGGCTTGGCAAGCTCTCCAACAGCTTCAGTGCTCCCCCTCTTCAATGCAATCAATTCGTTGGCATGATCCTGACTAGCACAACCCACCCCCTGAGCGTTGGCTTGGCAAGCTCTCCAACAGCTTCAGTGCTCCCCCTCTTCAATGCAATCAATTCGTTGGCATGATCCTGACTAGCACAACCCACCCCCTGAGCGTTGGCTTGGCAAGCTCTCCAACAGCTTCAGTGCTCCCCCTCTTCAATGCAATCAATTCGTTGGCATGATCCTGACTAGCACAACCCACCCCCTGAGCGTTGGCTTGGCAAGCTCTCCAACAGCTTCAGTGCTCCCCCTCTTCAATGCAATCAATTCGTTGGCATGATCCTGACTAGCACAACCCACCCCCTGAGCGTTGGCTTGGCAAGCTCTCCAACAGCTTCAGTGCTCCCCCTCTTCAATGCAATCAATTCGTTGGCATGATCCTGACTAGCACAACCCACCCCCTGAGCGTTGGCTTGGCAAGCTCTCCAACAGCTTCAGTGCTCCCCCTCTTCAATGCAATCAATTCGTTGGCATGATCCTGACTAGCACAACCCACCCCCTGAGCGTTGGCTTGGCAAGCTCTCCAACAGCTTCAGTGCTCCCCCTCTTCAATGCAATCAATTCGTTGGCATGATCCTGACTAGCACAACCCACCCCCTGAGCGTTGGCTTGGCAAGCTCTCCAACAGCTTCAGTGCTCCCCCTCTTCAATGCAATCAATTCGTTGGCATGATCCTGACTAGCACAACCCACCCCCTGAGCGTTGGCTTGGCAAGCTCTCCAACAGCTTCAGTGCTCCCCCTCTTCAATGCAATCAATTCGTTGGCATGATCCTGACTAGCACAACCCACCCCCTGAGCGTTGGCTTGGCAAGCTCTCCAACAGCTTCAGTGCTCCCCCTCTTCAATGCAATCAATTCGTTGGCATGATCCTGACTAGCACAACCCACCCCCTGAGCGTTGGCTTGGCAAGCTCTCCAACAGCTTCAGTGCTCCCCCTCTTCAATGCAATCAATTCGTTGGCATGATCCTGACTAGCACAACCCACCCCCTGAGCGTTGGCTTGGCAAGCTCTCCAACAGCTTCAGTGCTCCCCCTCTTCAATGCAATCAATTCGTTGGCATGTGCTAGTCTATATGCTTGATTTTGTCCGACTCGCACGAATGGGATCTTAACGACTGGGGAAATTGTTCCTATACATTAAGAATAGCTCTCAGAACAGGCCGCTGACGCAGGCTCCGGTCGATGAAGGAGCAACCGGGCGGCGGCATGTTACTCACCCTGGAAAGATGATGAATTTATGCATGCTGAGAGCACAACCCCGGCAAAAGAAAGTTTGAAGGTGTCTCGTGAAAAGGTGGTGTATTTTCAATACTCACGTAGATGGGGGTAGACCACCAGACTCGTCTAGCCGTAGGTAGTGTGAGACGTAGGAACCTTCTTGAATCTGAGGCCCAAAATTGCGAAATCTCCTTTCCACTCTGGTCGACAACATTGATCCAGCCTTGGCTGCTGTAAAAAGAGAGGGAAGAGGAGGGCAGCGGCTGTGATTTTACCCTCGTTTGTCTAGGCACCAAGATAGCAGTGGAGGACTGTAATAGTCCTTCCGAGAGCCGTTTTTAACCTGGGAATTCTGGTTCAGGGTGGCACTTTGTATGCGCTCTGCATGCAGTACGACCAACTGCATATCGTTGACGCAGAGTGACACGGATATATTTCAAGGATGTTCCGGGCCACCGACTGAAAATTAAGTCCAGTCGCGGCTGCAAATCTTGCGGACACTTTGATGTAGGGCAAGCAGTTCGATTTGACGACTCGATCGGCTTGGCACATCGGCTGTTTCGTACATAGATACCACCCTTGCCGGCATCCACCGCACTGTCGTTATAGTTGAATGACGATGAACAAAGCAAAATTTTCCGAACGTCGTGTTCTCCTCGTTCTTACAGAAGGCATATTGTATAAGCTACTTTCATCAAAATACGCACTACAAATATGAGCGAGGCGGACTCTGCGGACTCTGGATTCAATGAGCAGCCATTTGACGACAGTATTTCCTTAAGAAGCGTCGATCCAGTTTACGAATGGCGCCACGGCCGCAGATATCATAGTCACAGTTCCGGAACGTACATCTATCCCAACGACGAAGAAGAGCAACACCGCCTGAATGTACTTCACGACGCTTATCTTCTCTTACATGGGTCCCTCTTCTTGTCATCCATGAATCTTGCCGGGCGGTCGATCCTCGACATTGGCACTGGTACAGGGAAATGGGCTGTAGATCTGGCCGATCAAGATCCTAGTGTGACGATAGTTGGCCTAGATCTCAGTCCCATTCAGCCCGAATTTGTCCCGCCAAACGTCCAGTTCTTCGTGGAGAACGTGGAGACAGAGTGGAGCGAGAGCGAGAGGTATGATTTCATTCATCTTCGCGACATGAGTGGTTCTATCAAAGACTGGCCCTCGCTATTTCACAAAATCTATCGGGCCCTCAAGCCCGGAGGAGTAATGGAAGCCCATGAAACCTTACCCACAGTATCCTCGAGCAACCAAGTGCTCGCGCTCGAGAACGCTCTCGTCGGATTGATGCGTGATCTGGTACACGCACATTCCATAATCGGTCGACCGTTGGATCCCGTGCCGACTTTTAGAACTTGCGCGGAGGAGGCTGGCTTTGTTGATGTTTCAGAGGAGATTTTCGAGGCTCCATTGGGCAATTGGTCTGAAGACCAGCAAAAAAAGGACATCGGGGAAATGTTGGCTTCTAGTTTCAAGATGGGTCTTCATGGCCTTACCGCCAAGGCTTTCCAGGACGTTTTGGGTCGGTCAAAGGAAGAAGTCGAGGTGTGCAATGCCTTTGTGAGGCGCGAGCTGGACCGCAATACTTCCAAGCTGATATTACACGTCTCCGTTTTCATTGCGCGAAAGATAGAATAACTTGAATAACTTGCAGTTTTCTGGCAGCGCGCCTTCTGTAAGTTATAGATTAGGACTGGAGTTAACCAATATATTCACTCGTCCGGTAGGTCAGCTCCGAGTCATGTGTACCTGAACTCGAATGGCAGCTTTTCCTTCCATTTTCAACCGTGTTGACAACTTGATCTCCTCGCGCACCTCATCAGCGGATTAAGGGCCACTTCGACCATCGCCCTGCCTCCAGCGGGATCTCTGTGGAGGTCTCTCGTTGCTCAATCTACGTTACTTGACCAATTTTCCACTGGCGATGTTCTCCGATCTTCCCTGGCTCTTGCTTCTGACGTCTTTCTTTCTTTGTCTAGTCCGCAACACCTACTGATGAGGCTTCACACCTTCGTGCCAATCTTTGCGAGACTGAATCGCCCTGACTCGCCAGTATTACTGTCACGCGCATAAAACCCTCATCGTGTCATCCTAAATTGGAGGGGAGATCTCAATGCGCCAGTAGGAGCTACATAAGGACTGGGGATGACCACAGCTTGCGAAAGGGAATCCTCAGAGATCAATCAATCGAATCATTGGCCCCCGTTCTTCACTCTCTGTTTAGTTGTGTGTGTGCGCCTTACAATTACGGTCTCAGTCTGCTCTTTCATTTTGCTGCTAGGTTTTGTGCCTTTTCAGTGCCGAGCAAACGCACAATCACGACGTATCTCGAAGATTCATGTCCCGCTATATCTCGTACTCCGAGCTGGAGAAGGCGAGGTAGTGACGAAGTTTGTTCCGCCAGCATCATGTAAGCCGCAATCGGACGTAATACTTCTTCGTTGGGCTCATGAACATGATACGATAGTTAGGAGGCGCGTCTTACATGTTCATTATCTAATGTAAGAGCTTCCTATCCGCCCGGTTCATTCGGCGACCAGCATGTCCCATCCAGGTTGCTTACAAGTAACAGCAATACTCAATTGCCGGATCTTCTAAGACTTCGAACAGCCCTTTTGGTTCTGGCAACACTTCTTTCTCGAGTTATCGCCAACTTTCTAAGACTTCCAGCTGATCTGTCCCACTTTACCCTGCCTCTGCTCCCAGGCTTTCCATATAAACTATTACAATTGCCCTGCGCCTGAGCTCTTTCATTTACGTTTCCATTTCCGTTCCTGAATGCCTGACTGCTGCTTTTCGCTCCGCTGATGCCTGTGTCTTGAGAGTTGTGACCAGACAGCTCGGAAGGAGTCTGAAAGATGCAAAGTTTCGAAGTCTTTGGGCTCTCTTCTGAGGTTCGAAGTGAGACCATTAGATCTTTGCTTCTCTTTTCTATCCGCTCTTCGTTACCTTCATGTTCGTGTGTGTTTCTTCGTAATGTCTCTCAGGAGCTAGGAGCGATCTTGTACGGGAAGGTCGATCTGAATTATCGAAGCGTGTAGGGCTATTTGGTACTGTTGCGGAGCCGAGGTCATCTGGCTCAGTGGACTCCAAAATCGCCCGCGGGTAGTAAAAACCGTCGTAGAAGGAAAGGTCAGGGTCGTATAGCACGGTATCTGCACTTTCAGCCGAGGGATTTTAATAGACATTCAAAGAATACCAACCTAATAAAGCATGGCTTAGGTGGAGTGGATGAAGATCATTGGAGCATGAAACTGGTATCGTGTGTTTCTGAAGCGAAAGTGTTTATGTCAAGATGTTAAGGCGACTCGACTAGTACGGTGAAGCATCTTCTAAGTAAGATAAGGGAGGACGGCCAGTGCAGAAGATTACTGGGGGTGGCGTAGCTTCTGAAAGGGCCTGAGTTTAGTGGGACAGCAATCAATCCTAAACGCCATTGAGGGATCCCACCTCGTCTTAGGAAGGTGCAGCACGCTGCATGCATATGATACGAGCCTAGGGAATGACCATGCTAATTCGCGGCCGGCTGCAATCTGAAGTCCTGGATAAGTCCCTTCAGCCAGGCGTAGATCTCTTTTAGCCCATGCCCAGAATATGGTGATACCTCTTCTTTTAAATTACTTCTGGCCTGACCTGCATGATTAGGCGACTCCTAAATCTCTTCTCTCTCACGGAAAATCTCTTGTCTACCCTGATTTATGTACTCGACCGATTTCGTCCTTTCGATGCCTCGGATCGCGGTCCATATGTAGGTGGACAAGCTCCTCCACTGTCTCAAGTGCTCGTTAATTTAGCTCTGTGACATTTCCTCGCAACAGCTTCCTCATCACCTTTACAGCTCTTCATAGATGTATCAATTGTCATTATGGTCTCTGTCAAGTAGTCCAACTTGTGCATCAAGAAGCATCAGAAGACGTCGATAATCAACACGACAGAGACCATTAGTCTAAGGATGGAAATATCCTGCCTCAGTCTTCAGACAGTTGAAATCAAGCCCTTGCCAGACTCCGGCAAACTTCTTAGAGGTCTCTTTCGAATACGCCCATCTTTAGGGCCAGAAGTCTGTTCCCCTCCAAGATAGAGAAAGCATGAACTTCTAGTCGTCTGGGTCACCATCATTCTTTTGCCTCCAATATGAGCGATAAACAATCTACCACCCTCGATCGTGATAATTCTGGAATGCCCGAGAAGCGAACTCTTCCCTTAAAGACCCAATTCCTATCCTTCCATTTAATTCCGCCTGACGTCGAAGCTCCCGCAAAGATTCTATCAGGCATACGCCCAATTCCCGATAGAGCATCCGCTCGCGAACTGTCTTCGGGATATCAATAACTGATCTTTCTGATGGTTCAATCCTTGATTTCTCCATCAGACGGGAAATAAGAGATCGCTCTTGGTGTGCACCATTCTGATAATCGGCGCAACGAAAGAAAGTGATTTCCCCAGCAACTGCATCACAATCCAGCCAGGGGTTATCTTCAATAGCAGATTCATTTGCTCCTGCTTCAGATATGGCGCAGTTGTTACTTGTGCTGTCCTTCAGGGCTCTGTGAGCGGCTATCTTCTCCATCGTAAGAGGAAAAGATTTATGGGCTGTTCTTGGTTGCCGACTGGTTGTCAGAGCCGATGAAAGTCAACGGTTGGTGCGAAGCTTAGGAACCAGGCAAAAGGTAATAAGAATCGAAAGAGTGACCACCTGTGATAATGTACACACTCATTGACATGTACAAAGTTGATTCATGTGAGGTCAATAGGAAAGAGTATCCATGACTGACCAAATTATTTTACCTTGCCTTATCAGCCGCGATGCGTTTGAAGTCCATCAAGGATGATTTGGAGCTCTGAGGACGCAAAGACTTGTGTACGGAAGGAGGATCAAGTGTCAAGCCCGTAATCTGAATTATCTGATCCCCTACCGCGGGTGTGTACGTACATATACTCGGAGGTGACAATGCTCGATGGAAGCAACGAGACTCTCGTTACGGTGCAATTTCCTGAAGTGCTTTCACCCTGGATCCCTTTAATTATCTCGATCCATATACCCTGCCGCGGTGCTTCCAATATGCAGTAGCGTAACCACGAAGGAAGGGAAACATCCCGGTTCACAAGCGTCTCCGGTCTCCCAATCGATGATAAGGTGCGGGCAGCCTGCGTTTACAGAATACTGCAGCTGCAGGTCAATGTGCTGTCTCATTTGCAGTAACCCTTGTTAAGAACTTGGATGTTCCTTGAGAGCTATGTGGAGAAATGTAGTGCTTGATGCAATCGATTCACACAGCAGCCGGCTCGTATCCTTAATCGAAAGTGCTACAAGAGCCATGCTTTCTGTGAGTCAATTTCTGCCCGCGGTTCAAGGGGTGACGCCCTATCGACAACTTGACCGGAGCCCGCAAGTGGTGTACATCGTTTCACCACTCGACAAGCCTTCAGAAGTGACACTTGACTTGGTGCAAGGTACCTCACAGTAGAAGTTATGTATCTTACCCCGGTGTTGACTTCCATATATATCTTTTACTCCTGAAATATTGGCTGCGTCAAGTATTGTCACGGGTAACGCTAGTCTTTTGAGAACAGTGTGGTCCAATCAAGCTGCAGAAAGATGGACGACGAAAAGACCGAAGATACAGTAGTTTCTGTAGAATGTGAGTCTCGCGATTCCCTGAAGCCGGAGCAGCGCCTAATGTACGATAAGGTGATGGGCCACTTTCTGACCCAGGCCTGTTCCCAGTTGTTACTCCATTGGGAATGTTGGCGGTGGCACGGGCAAGTCATACCTCATCAATCTGCTCTCGGCGCACCTTCAAGCCGCCTCGGGCGGAAGAGGGACGCCTGTTTGGCGTGCCGCGCCACGGGCGTTGCGGGAAATCAGATATCGGGCACTACCTTGCACTCCCTGCTGCACCTCCTCATCAACAAGGACTTCAAGCCCCTGTCAGCGATCGACAAAGCTCAGCTCCAGAAGAAGCTGAAGGATATCAAGTACCTGATCGTCGATGAGAAGAGCATGCTGGGTCTGCGACTGCTGTCGTGGATTGATGACCGTCTCCGTGAGGCGTTCCCGAATAGGAATGAGGAGTTCTTTGGTGGTCTTAATATCCTCTTGGTTGGCGACTTCTTTCAGCTTCCCCCTGTACTGCAGAAGCCTGTTTATTACGACAAGGAAGTGCAGGGAGTAGAGATCGAGGGCAGGAACGCATATCGGCACTTCGACAAGACGGTTTTCCTAAAGGTTGCCCAGCGTCAGCGCGGCAAGGACCAGGAGGCATTTCGCACAGCCCTCGAGGAATTATGACTGCACCATCTATCCCAGGAGTCCTGGAAGCTCCTCTCCGGCCATGTACAGGCGAAGCTGGACGATCAGGAGGTTTCCAGGTTCGTCAATTCCCTACGAGTATACGCCACGAAAGACAGGGTGAACGAATATAACCACTACCAACTCGACCGCCTAGGCCGGCCTGTCATCCAGGTCATGGCTAAGAAGGTAGGCCCCGGTGCTGCTGCTGCTCCTGACGACAAGGCAGGCAACCCTGCGAAGCAGATTCCCGTATGCATTGGCGCCCGTCTGATGCTGACGTCCAACCTTTGGCAGCCAGTTGGCCTCTGCAACGGCGCACGTCTGCAGATGCCAGGACAGTTTTTGTTGTTGAACGGTGCATAGCTCTAGACCCCACTTGAATCACGAGACCCGCTCTCGAACCCAATTGGAGGATGGTCCGTAACGGGGTAAAGTCCTTTCCCCGCTCGATAGACTACTCGACAGACCACTCGACAGACTACTTGACTGACTGCTCGACGGACTGCTCGACGTACTGCTTGACAGACTGCTCGACGGACCACTTGACGTACTGCTCGACGGACCACTCGACGGACCACTCGACAGACCACTCGACGGACCACTCGACGGGCCACTTGACGGACGACTCGACAGACCACTCGACAGACCACTCGACAGACCACTCGACAGACGAGTGTCGACAAACCACTCGACAGACCACTTGACAGACTACTTGACAGACTGCTCGACAAGCTACTTTTGCTCGACAGGCTGCCCGTCAGACTGCTTGACAGACCACTCAGCAGACTGCACCACTCGCCAGGCCACTAAATAGAAAATTCGCCAGACTGTTTGATCAACTGAACGGCATACAATGGAACAGTTAAATACAACCCTGATTTCGGATGAGGCTACAATCCATATCTTTGGGCTCCGTGAGAATGTCACTACTCACCAGAAGTGGCTGAAAGCAGCAACTGTCTTCACTCAGATACGAAGCCAAGTTGAGGAAGACGAAAAGAAAATCGAAAGGTACACAGTTTCAACTTTGAGCCGCAGTACCAAGCCAAAAACTTTCCGCAATTCCGTGAAGGAAGCAGTATCAGGAAAAGAGACTGGTCGGATACTGATGCCGTTCATCTCTGACCGTCACGGTGATGCAAGTCTAGCAAACAGCAAAATTGAGCCGCTGGATATGTTCATCTTCGCTTGCTTCACCCTAACTTCGAAGAACTACACTGCCATCAGGGAAAATGGCCTCGTCGATGCCTTTCCCCGCCTATTTCGATATATTATCCCTATTTACAAAATGAACCCACGAATTAAGGAGAAACTGATTGATATCATCAGGGAGGAATGCAATGGAAATGCAGAAAGCGAATCAATACTCGGTAGGTTTCCCTTGCACTTATCTGGCTTCCACGCTTACTGGTTTCAGCTTGCCTCGATGCTGTCCAGCCAACGACGGAGTCCGCGGACATTCGTGAGCCAACAAATAACGTCTTAGAAGCAGGCCATTCTGCTACCGTAGTGCAGGAAATAAATCCGCATCCGGCAACGAGATTCACTGATCCCATGGTTGATTCCGGGGCGCATCCTCACCTCATCGGGTCTTCCGCGCATACTCCTCCAGGTATTACCACACCCGTCGAAGCTCCGTACTTGAAGCTAAACTCTCTTAGCAGCTTTCCAGTATGTTGGCGCAGACATCGGCATGCTTGGATTGCTCTTTGGGGACTCTCGATTACTCGAAGGCATCAAGAATAGTCACCAATGGAATGTGGAGAGAACGCAAGATGCACCTCACAACTCACTGAAACGGACTGATTGTATCACGGCACTGATCCCGGGGGACATGACGGGGGACATGACGTTTTTAATTAGAGTGGGATGGAATGAGGGCTGGACCATCATAAATACTCTCAGCTACAACACGTCGTTTCCTGTATCAGCGACATAATGACTACAATAATCCAGCATATTGCCGAGTATCAACGAAAGACCACCTCTTCGGCATCATTCACAAACACCTTACAACCACTCCATACTGTCTGTCCGTCTGGCCCGGTGTCTTCTCCATACCACCTGGCTTTTGTTTGCCCGGGGTCGGAGATCATGACAGTGCGAGCCTTTGCTATCAATTTTGTTTGATCGGTGACGGTATACGTGTGCGGTCCAGATACGTTGACTTTTATTCCCTTCAAAGCATCATTCGGATCCATGTTGTCTCGACGGTTGATCGAGCGTGGACAGAGTCGTGGTTGCTGTTCTGGAGAACTCTGTTGATCTGTCAGAAACGGTACATTCCAAAACGGGCCTGACCTACTCTTTGAGACCAGGTAGTCACCTTTTGCGCATGGGATATTGGAGAGCTTGATGGTCTTGGGCCGTCAATACCTGATGCATAATCCTGTGATGTACCCCGCCATGTAGGCTCCACTAGCGATCTGATTGCCGAGGTCTGCCCGGTTGACGGACTCAGTCCCCACTCGGTGCAGAACCAGCGGGACTTCGGTGAGCGCTGGAATAGGAGACACTGGCTGCAAAAAGATCGCATGATCTTCAGGTATTGTAACAGCAGACCAAGGCGGGAACCTGCGCTTCTCAACCTCGCAGCGGACAACGACAGCTTCCACTTTCCCCGCATCGCTTTGCGAAGCCGATGTATCCAAAGGTGGTGAGGCATTCAAGGGTGGCGGGGGCGATTTGGCCGCCGAGGGCTCCGGCTCCGAATCGGTGTTTACGTTGTCCCATTTCGAGTAATCGATAGGAGCTATGAGATGTGACAGATTGCGCCAGTAATTTACTACACCGGACCTCGCTTTCCGCTTTATTTATTGAGTTTATATATGGATAAAAGAGGACACAAAACGCCAACGCAACGATGCCTTGGATCTGGACTTCCAACGCTTTCCTTCCTGCATTGGGTGCCTGCCGCCCTGCAGCCTCGCCCACCGTTCCTCAAGGCATTGGCTGGCCCCGGAGGGGACCGGTCTCCTCCAGTGCCCGCCGAACCACTTTGCTACGGACGCCGTCTTATGGACGCCATGTGGCTGATCGTTCATCAGCCACACCGCGGTACACACCACGTTTACCACGGATGGAAACCAATTCACATGCTCGTTACTTGCAAATATTATGCTACATGCGCGGCTCGAACCGGTGAAATGTGCTCACAAGTAGCCACAAAACTAGAACCGATAACAGCTAGGGGAGTCGGGATGACGGTGCAGATTACTTCATTCGGTGCCGTGTAAGATGTCATCTACACATTCATCGAACCGCGAGTCCGACAGAATGACTGCCATAGCCTAAGCTAACGACATGCCGTCAACGACGTGGATGCCTCTTTGAGGCCCTATTCGGCTTGGACGGGTCCCATCGACTGCTTCTCTTGAGCCCACTCTTCGTCATTGTAGCTCTCGTGCCCTCTAAAGGCATCAAGGGCTCCCTAGGCTTCGCGAGTGATCTTGGGCGCAATGTTGATCCGCAAGCTTGAGAGGCGAGAGCCGTTCCAGTACCATTTCGGCGCGCCGCAATACGTGCACTGCGACGAGGTTCCTGAGACATCGCCTGAAAAGAATTAACGGTGGTAACCGCACGTCCGGCTAAAGACGTTTTGGTCTGTGAGCGCTGGGCTTCGTTTTGGGCAGTTCTGAAGTGGTGTTCCATAACTGAGTCCGACTTCCGATATTCGAGCTTCTGCCTTTTAAAGCCTCGCTTTTCAGATTGGTCCTCAATGGTGTCGAAATTCCTTTTCCTCCTTTTTATCCCACCACGCTTGGCCTCGTTTGTTTCGGACTGGGTCATTTCGGCCTCGACCAAATGAACTTGCTCCAGAACCCACTGCAAAAGAATGCTATGGCGAGCACCATCCTTCTTTGCATCCTCATAATCGAACGTCCCCTGGATAAAGCCTCTGATATGGTCGCTGCGCCTTTTGACAGATTCCAGCCAGTCTTTTGCCGCATTTAATTTAGCTGTAGCAGTTTCTAACATCGATATACGCCTTTTCTTGGGAATGCGTGAACGCTCTGGATCCTGCTGGGTCAACGTGTAGACTTTTCCAGCCTCTGACTTGGCTCGCTGCATAGTCTTCCAAGCCTGGTCCTTCTCTGCCTGCCGCTGCCTCGCCGATGCGTCGGTCCGTATAAATTCCTTGGTCTCGTGAGGCCTCAACACCTTGGAATCCACAAGTTCCCGCCACGCCTTGTCGTGGTGTGGCTTTAAGCGGTCGACTGTTTCGGTATAGAGGTCAAACCACCAATACTCGAAGTTGAGGTATTCAATCCAAGTTGTCAGCTTGTCCTGCTGCTTGGGGTCTTGCATTAGTTGGAAAGAATGAGTGAAGTTATGGCGTGCTAGGCGGCGCTTGACGGCTTTGGCGTAATCGGAGAACCCTTCGCAGCCATATTCTCTGCAGGAATACCGTTGCCGTTCCCGCTCCCATTGATCAAGTTCCCATCCTGACTTGAGATGTGAAGGGTCCGCTTCAATTTCCGCTAACCACTTGGCATATCGGTCCATTGTATCCTCTGTGTAATAGCGCTTCGTCCTATGCTGTATTCGTTCGACATATGCCGAAAAACCACCATCGTCGTCTTCAAGATCTCGGTTGTCGTATTGCCATTTGCGGAAATCCTGCCATCTCTGCAACTGTCTCCGAAACACCTTCCACGAGTTTGGGTCACAAGGGCTTTGCCAAGGTCGCAGCATGTCGCGATAGTCCTCCGAGTACTTTAACACCTGTTCCAGAAGGTCTATCGGATATAATGGGCGGCCACCATCGTGGAAAAGCTCGTGGTAAGCCTCCGTCTCGCCGACTCTGGCCATTGTCTCTACTAAGTCGGTGGGGCGGATAGCAGATCTTGCTCTCTCGAGAGCTCGTGGTCGAGCTTGCGAGAAGATGCCGTTGCCGCTGGATATGCCACGTAGGCGTGCATCGAGCTCGTTAAGATCGAGTGGGTGCGAACAAGTCGTAGGACTCTGGGCTAGGACTCGCTCTTGGGTCCTAGATCATCGTCAGCAAATAAAAACGATATGGATTGAGCTGATCAATGAGGTGGCTCACTTCAGCCTCTCCGCCAGTCGATTTCGTTCGTCCTTCGACAGCTTATCCCAGCCATCAACGGGAAGCTCGTATCTACCGTCGGGACGTCGGTTCTTCTTCATGAAGTTGGCGAGCCCCGCATCACTCAAAGCCGTGATATGCTCGACGGACAACGTTGCAGTAGTCTGTTCCGGGAAAGCCATGGCACCGTCAAATAGAGTATACCTAGATGCGTGGCCTGGACTGATGACTGATGCGTGCGGTTGGGTGAAGTGGAAACTTGGCTTGCTTTCGTTGTAGGTGTTTGGCGCGACGTAAGGTGGACTATCCTCAGGCAGCAACAGAGGAACCGGCCTATATTGGGTAGGGTAGGTTCTGCACATAAATACCTTCAGATTAGTAGTTGTGTGGTGGCCGGTCATTGTACCATGCGTGATGGCCCCGCACCCGGCTGCATGGACCAACCAAAACATACCTCTACCCGCTTGGTTGTCCCGTCGCGCATTAGGGGTGCAGCTTCATTGGATATGGGCGAGACTGCAACGTCGTTTGGGTCTCCTGCACTCGTATATATAATAAGCTGATGCGCAGTTCTCCAGCTGGCATAATGTTGATGCCTTTTCTCCATGTCTCTCGCCCATGCCTAGACGCCCTTCAAAATGGAAGACGCGGACCTCATTGCTTGTGTGTATCCATGTGCAGACATCGACAGAAAGGCATCAAAGGCAATCGAAAAGAGCTCACGTTATGTTCCTCCACGGCTTCAGTGTCCTAGGACTCGCTATGGGCGTCGCGACAGAGAATCTACGCGGTCACCGGAGCGGCCCAACATGCCAGCCTACCATTACCTACCGTGCCTGGAGCTGAGGTTCAGCGACATCCCACGAACATCCCGCGGGATTGTCTTCGGGTGCGATCCGAATAGCGATGTTGTTCTGCCTGATATTCCGAGCATCAGCTACCACCACTTCAGCCTGACCTTTGACAAAGAGAGACGTCTTATCGTCAGAGACTGGGGCTCTTTCGTGGGAACCGAGGTCACGTACGATAATGAAGGACAGGGGCTGCGAAGCAATTTCAGGTGGATTGTGGGCGGCCACGAAGTCCCCCAAGGAAAGAAAAGCATCATCATCACAGTGCACGAGACCATCTCGTTTCAGATCGTTATTGCTCTTCACGACATAAGGTCGCGTGCATACATCGACAAAGTCAATCAGTTCTGCCGGGGCACAGCAGCCGCAGAAGACCTTTTAGACGACCTCAACTTCCCAGATCGCGGAACCGAGCGACCTACAGGAGCCCATACCCCGGTCACGGAAGAAATTCACCTGCGGAAAAAGCTTGGCGAAGGAAGTTTTGGCGTTGTGACTCATATCTGGAACGTTAGCGATGGCAGCGAGTACGCCATCAAGGAGCCGCCTGCGAAAGCTATTCGAAAGCAAAAAATTAATGTTGATACATGGATAAAAGAGGCAGGCATCATGGAGCCACTTTCACATGTTCGTATGCGGTCCGCATGTCTACAGCATCGTTCTGATAATCTAGCAGGACCACATCGTGAAGCTTTACAAGTACTTCCTTACGCCATATCCCCAGCTGCACCTAGAGTACGTCCCGGGTGGATCTTTAGATGACCAGGAAAACATGTCGGCTGGCGAAGCTCTATCGATTCTCTGTCAATGCTTATCAGCCTTGACATACTTGCACGGGCAGGAGCCGCCAATCGTACATCGCGACATCAAGCCAGGCAATATTCTTGTGCAACACCGGTTCCCAGGCGATATCTACGTCAAATTTGGGGACTTCGGACTGTCACGGGACGGTTGCGACCTGTCGACGATCTGCGGTTCTCGGCAATATCTTGCTCCTGAGATTTACTTAGGGTTGCAGTATATCAACTCTGGTGGTACGGAAAGGAGGAGCTATACCCCGGCTGTTGATATCTGGTCTCTCGGCGTGGTGGTGTATGAGCTGATGTGCCGGCTTCCACAATACGCTGAAAACTACGTATACGGCGGGACCGCTTGGTGCAGAAAGGTTATCAACAGATTCGAAAAGGACAGGAAGCAAAGGCCCGATGAACTGAGACAATTCCTATTGAGCGCTATGGTGGTCATGTCGCCAGAATCTCGGTGCTCGGCCCAGGACTGCTTTGATGAAGCGATGCTTCTGTCCAATGCAACCGAGGACGGCTGTCAAACGCCGACGCCGGCTTTAGACGGCGACCAAATGGAACAGACGATATTACCCTACTCTCTTGAGGATCACACTGCCAAGAACCAAAACACCATGCTCCGGCAGTCGCGCTCTTTTGCGGACAACTATGCGGGCATCTCGACCGACACCGGCAGATACATCAGATCAGACGCCCCGCCTCCCCCGACTCCTCCATCGACGTCGGTGAGTCGAAAAAGAATAGCCGTGAGAAAGACACCACGGTCGTCATCGTCGTCAGCAGGGCGACGCACCAAGCGCCGAGAAGGTCACAATCAAAGCGTGTCCGTCTCTAGCGAGCAGCCTGAGTTAGCATATTTTCTAGAGAATTACTCGCAGAACCCTCTCAATTCCCTTTATGTCGGATCTGCTCTAGCGTCGCGGGGAAGGGAAAAGGTGAGCAGTTTGGCAAGCCTATCCTCATATTGTTTGACGCAGCAGAATCAGCCAGGAGCGGATGCAGAGACCGACCGGGGCCCAGGTTTGAGACCTCCACAAGGTTTGTCTAGCGCGCCGCGCAATCACGATGATATGACGTGTTTCATAAACGGGGATGCTACTCCGGGAGGCGGCGATACGGTCTCTAGGCAAGAGCTGTGTGCTGATGTTGACGAAGAAATGTTCAAAGCAGCAATTCTTTTGCAAGCAATGGGTCAGGATGCCACGCAATGTGGGGAATAGGCATGTAGAGTTTTCGTAGGGTTACCGCGTTGTTGATTAACATCTCCGCCATTGCCTCTTGCCCTTCTGCTTCCTTCTCAAAATCGTGCAACAGGTAAAGAGCAGAAAGCGGACGGCAAAGGTAACTCGCTGTGGCTCATGAAACAGGGAGTAGAGACTACAGTAGTGAAGCAGATAAAATGACCTTGACCTGACCATAGGGATGCATAGGGACGCACGATTGACTAGGACGTCTAGCGACCTATCGTGAAGGGTTGTCGATTTGGTTTGTGAAGCGGCTTGATGTTACTGTTCTGTTCGAGAAATGTGGCTCGGTCGCTTCATGCCTTGAGGAACGAAAGGATTATGCCCCGCCCTCGACCACCCCTCGGAGTTTTCGCCCCTCTAATTGGTTCTTCCTATGCCTCCTCTTCTGATCCTCTGATTTCTTGCTTCTCTTTTGCGCCCCCACTTTCGCCTCGTCTGTTGCCCTTTTGCCCTTTTTTCTCCTCACCTCACCTTGCTGCACCTTAAACCACTTGGAAATCGTCGCCCAACCAGCTCAAGGCCTCTCGCACAGTCCCCTCGCTCAGCTTCTCCAGTTTGCCCTGTTCCGCAGTCATCTCCACCGGAACCCGGTTCCCCACCAGATCTCTCTCCCGTACCCTTGACACGAGCATGATGCCGTCTAGCGTCCGGCACCGCGATAGCTGCACGTACAAGCTGTACGGGTCGCAC
>KQ030758.1:0-13452 GCA_000956045.1 Hirsutella minnesotensis 3608
GCCCTTAGTCTCTCTATCATGTATATAAGAGTGATAGAACCCGTTCATTAGATAACGATCAAGAGATCATTCACTCGAGTCTTCACTACTGTCCGCGTGTGCAGACAACATTTACTATTGAGGCGAGGAAAGAGCGGATGCACACTGCATGGGCATAGCAAATGCATAATTTACTACACGACTGGCCGGTCATTGCAGGAATATCTACCTTATGTAAAGAAGTATACCCGTTGGTCAAGGTGTGGGGCCCACAGCAGCCCAACTAAGTGTCTTCGCCACTTAGTTGGCCCAAAAAATCCGGCGCAGCCCAAAAAAGCCGGCACACATCAACCCCAAGTATTTCAACCGCGTTTTCTCGCCCAGCTTGACGTTATTTACGTATCTTTTTCGCGGAATACTCTGACGGATAAACTGACTAACCCAGAGGGAAAAAAGCATTCCTGGCATCTCGTCGCGACCCTGGACCCGCGGTTCGTCGCACAACAGCACCCAAAAGATTGTCTTTTCCCGTGCGAGATGCGGCCATCCAGTATAATGTGAAGAGCTCTTCCGCACAGACAGCTATTGATTCTATCAGATAACCCTTTTCCCGCGCTCCCGGGTGTCTATTGGCGCTGACGGATGACGAAGACGACGCCCTTGTCGCGTACGTACATTAGATAGAGCATACTGGCATGACGCCACGAGAGAATAACTTCGAGCTGTTGCAAATACAATAAGAATGCGTCGAACTCCCAATTCCCGCCAAGTCTCGTCACGTTGACTTGATAATTGGCGTGGGAATCATCCTGTGATTCCGAAGACGTATCTCAAAGCTGTTGAACGAACTAGAAGTCATATAAAGCTCAGGGAGTAGAAGAAGTCAAATTTTTCTACTCACAGTTCGAGAAATTATCGTCAGTTACAGTTCAGAGATCAAGAATAGAGACAAAGACATCACACGCATTGGGTGCCTGCGAAAACGCATTCAAGTTCTATCTTACGCACCACCAGAGTCAACAGCACAGGTTTTAGACGCGGAAAACGAGAATCCTGCACCGTAATCGCCTCAGTTAACGCGTTGGGAGACTCTCTCCCTCCCCATCTTGTTTTCCAACATTACCCTACCACTAATTTGGCCGGCATTGATATCATGACCGGTGTACGGTCAGGGTTGAAATCCACTCTACTTAATCCACTGACAGCCTCAGTGGAGTGGCTTAAGTGGATCCACTAAGCGGTCTGGTGGATTGGGTGGATTAGCATGGATTAAGCCTTGAGCGTCTCTGAGCACAAGAACCACTTCCGGCTTTTTCGCTGCCTCCATGAAATACGATTTTGCTAGTCTCACGTCCCGCCGAATTCTGCTTCCTCCCGAGCGCTGGTCACTCGAGCAAGCCACTCTGTCGCCCAATCTTCGATCTCTTGATCCGACATCTGAGCTAGCTCGAGGTCGGGCTCGGAGGCCGGATTGCACTGCCTGGCCGAGACCTCGGTTCACTGTGTGACGGACCACTTGACCTCTAGTCCGGTGCCGTCGGCCGAGCCGTCGTCGATGACCCTCACCACACCGTCAGCCGCTCGGTCCGCGCGACTGTGGCCAGTCTGGCCAGCAGAGCCGGTAGGGATTCCTCTTCGTTGGCAGGTAGCACCCACCACATGGATTGTGCTGCAGGCGGGTGAGCCTGCCCCAATGCGCACGCCGGGTCTTTCCGTTAGGTTCTCCACCCAACACTGGGGCCGTGCATTGACGGGAATCATTGGCTCTCCGAATCATTGAAAACAACTGGAAACTTGCGCGGCCCCGTGGCGGGAGCTGAAATCCCTGTGTGTCAAGATCAAGTAGCGCAGGATCTGATCTTGAAACTTTGTGTTGAGGGCGAGCGAGGAGTCCATTTCTACTGTGAGTTCGACCAACGAGCAGGTGCCTGATCCGGAGGTTCCGGAGCGGGCGCGGGCGCGGCGGTATTCCGCGTCCTATAAGGCCAGAGTCCTGGCCGAGTACGGGGAACTGGACAAGGCCGGTAAGTCCACTCCTGAGGTCGAAGTCCGCCTCTCCGCCACCGTCGCCAAACTCAAAGAAACGATTGCCAACATGAACAAGGAACTCAGCCAGCTTCGCGCTGACGTCCCCGCTCTCGTCCGCGCCGTCAACCAACTCACCCTCGAAAGTCAGCAAATCCGCGACGCACTCGCCCGCCCCGATTCCAACATCATCCCGTTCCCGGGACGACAATCATTCCACGGTCCACCCGAAGGACTGACGCAATCTGCGGGTGCCAACCACAACCACACCGAGCGGCGTTGTTCGGTGTCGGCCAGAATAGAAAGCCATGCCCGAGATAGTGACCAGCCCCGTGATCGATGAGATCCTCGCCGAGCACCGCCAGGCGTGGTCGGGCGGGAACGAGGAGGGCTGGTGGGGCTACCGGAACCACGCGCAGCGGGTGTTCCTCTTCGCGCGGGAGCTGATCACGCCTGGCCCCGATGTCGACGAGCGGATCGCGATCGTCGCGGCATTCCACGACATCGCCGTGTTCCACACACTGGACTACCTCGAACTGAACCTGGAACCGATGCGGGTATGGCTCGCCGCGCACGATCGCCAAGCCTGGTACCGGGAGATCGCGCTGGCGATGACACTGCACCACCGCGTGCGCCCCTACCGCGGTGAGGCGGCCTGGCTTGTGGAGGGAATCCGCCGCGCCGACTGGATCGAATGCACCGCCGGGCTCCTGCACCCCGGGGTCCCCCGTGACCTCGTTCGCCGCGCCCGGCGCGAGCTGCCGATGGGGAGTTTCGCGACCACAAGCGCGGTGCGAATCCTACGCCACGCTGTCACCCACCCGCGCAATCCCTTCCCATTCTGGCGCTCCGGTCCCACCCTCAAGCGGCACGGCCTTCTCTTCCTCGAACGAAATAAAAAAAGGGTCTAGATCTTGAATGGGCCCCGCCCGCAGCCACGACCGCAATACCTGGCACATGCCAATCGTCTGCGCTTCGAGTCGGTTTCGTAGAGGGGTGGCCATCCTGCCTGCTGCAGAAAAAAGACATCGCATTCGGCGGACATTGGCTGTATTGTCAGGAAATCGAGAGATTCGGGTATTTGTGTCGCCTATCGTGCCAGTATGCAATGGGATCGTCGACTGAACCGTCGCCGGCTTCACCGTGCGTTATCCAATGCAGGTATTCGTCCCGTCTTGGTCCGTAGCCGGGGCTGCATCATGTACCGTCCTCTGAGCCTCGTCGATCCAGTCCGGCCGATCACCCCAGTTGCGTTCGAACCACTTCCATCGATACGCAGGATGAAGGGCCAAGCCGGCATAGTAGATTGCGGTCTCGTTCAATGTGCTATAGTAATCATTCAATTTCTGCCAGCCGAGGTTGATGTTGATCCTGAAGTGTTCGGAATCGGGCATCGGGTCACCACTTTGTGTGGAAAACGCCATCGGATTCTACTAGAATTCTCGTCGTAGTTATGATTAGCTATGAAGTCGAAACGGGCCCCGTTTCGAGAGACAATACTTGATGAGATAGCTCAACCACGTCTGCGTATGGTCCTTTTTCCGCAAATTTTTACGCCCATCTGGAGTTCACTTGGTTGCTACGACAGATGCAATCAAGTATACCCCCTGTTTTCAAGAGTGGGTTTCTGTTGTAACGGTCTCAACTGAGTGTGTTGACAACTAGCTGAGCGACTGCGACGAGTATCCTAAAGCTAAGGAGAAAAGAAGGGAAGAAAGAAAAGAGAAAGATCTAGAAGCGAAGTGAGTTCCTGAGCTTCGCTCAAGAACGCGAGTGGGGCTTGTCGAGAGTGGAGCCGAGACCCTCACGGGCTCAGCCCGTTACATCTGTCACCTTCCAACGCAACAGAAAGGCAGTCACAGGGTGGACGAAATAGGTGATTGATAAAAAGGTCAATTGATTGATCAAAAAGGCGATCATTAAAATAACAATGATCGGAGTATGATGACGATTGAAGATCGATGATGTCCTCGCTCTGGCTGACAGCTTGGCCTGCTTAATGCTCTTGCATGTGATCTTGTGGCCTTATGGACTGCCGAGACTTATCTCCGCTTTTGCAGGGTCTCTCACATTCGCACTGGCGCCGTGGGACGACCGAATGCAGGTAACGGATGAGACAGACCGAGTGGAGGTGGTGAAGCCGGATGACTCGGAGGGCATCGTCATCGCGACGTCCAGCTCTCAAAGGAAAGGCAAGGTCGGGATGGGAGGCGTCGTTCGGGATGCTTCCCGCAACAGCGCAGACGAGGTGCTGGCCAGCTACTCCGTCACTCTCTGCTCCAGTGATGAGCAGAACGCCTACACAGCAGGACTCGAGGCAATCGCCATGGCCCTGAGGTGTGTGCCTCTAGGTCTACACGATCGAGATCTAACAATCGTGACAAGCAACCGCTCTGTCCTGCAAGTCATCGGGCGGCCACGGCAGCAGTCTGGTCAGTGCACGATACGGGCGATATACGGATCTGTTGAGTATCTGGCGAAAAGAGGCTGTAGAGTCAGACTTCGCTGGGTGCCTGCAAAGAATGAGGAGTTCACTCTAGGGCCACTGGCCAAAGTGCAAGCGAAAAGAGCGACGCGAGATGAATACTTCGCCGAACCAGCAACTTTTCAAGCAAGATCAACGACCTTAAGACTGCTGCTCAACGAACACACTCGAGTTCGTCAGATTCCAGAAGGGTTTGGAAAGTACTCAAAGCGCATCGATAAGGCATTACCGGGCAACCACACCCGCAAGTAATACGACGAGCTAACAAGAAGGGAATCCGAAGTGTTGGTACAGCTTCGAACTGGCAAATCACGGCTGAATGGCTACCTTCGCAAAATCGGGGCGGTGGAATCGGATGAGTGCACTTGTGGACAGTCGGCAGAAACGGTGGAACATTTCCTCTTTCGATGCAGAAGATGGACGGTACAACGAGAAATCATGCTTCGATATGCTCGTGGAAAGGTGGGAGACATGTCTTTCTTCCTCTTAAGGTTATAGAGTTTCACGAGTACCCGTGGGAATTATGAGTATTGACGGACACCACCAAAAGATACGGCCTCGAAGGCGTGACGAAATCGGATCAATTGCGTCGATATGGTCATTCTTTGACTATCCCATTTAAGGCTACATCGATAATCGCGTATTGGAACGGCATCTTCATCCCCGTGCATGTTAAGTGTTCTTCTTTCTTTGGCTAATTAGAACGGCGAAAAGGCAGTCATTGCACCGTGTGCCCATCTGCCTTTCTCAAACTTCTCACTAGCTTGGAAGACGATAGGGCGCGGTCACTCTGGTTATCATCATCATCATCCTGCACGGCTCAACATGTTGGCAGTGTACAGTATTTCGGATGAAGAAGAGATAGCGAGCTGACGGAATAGACAGTTGGATAGCGTCGCGAGGGCATCTTACCATGAATCTTAAAGGGTGACGCTTAATGGGTGACGCGGTTCATGTTGTACGGTACTCGTCATGCTGACTGAGTGGCCCTAAGCCAAGTTCCGGTGCGCTCGTCATGGTTACATCATAAGGTTAAGGTGTGGCTGCCGCTTCGCAACATTCGCTCTAATAGGTCGTGCAAGAAACTGGATTGGCTGTCGGCCAAGTACACAGTCCTGGAGACTATCGGATCGCACGCGTGTAGAGTGGACACGCCTCCGGGAATACACAATGTGTTCCATGTACGGATAGCGCTTCTACGGTTGGCGGCGAATGATCCGCTACCGTCTCAGATTTCGGATGATTACCATCCACCAGCCATTTTAACGGACGATGGCGAGTTGTGGGAAGTGGAAAAAATTCTTGTCGAGAAGAAGGTTGGGAGACAGTGGAAATTCTCGGTAAAATGGATAGGGCCGACGTGGGAACCAGTCAAGTAGGTTGCGGACACAATTGCGCTGGCTAAGTATGAAGTGGGGAGAGTTGGATCGAAGCCCGGAGGAGAAGGAGGGGGGTATTGTAACGGGCTGAGCCCGTGGGGGTCTCGGCTCCACTCTCGACCAAGCCCCACACATGCTCTTAAGCGAAGCTTAAGAGCTCGTGTCCCTACTCGTGCCCACCCCCACTTTAAGAGGATTCGCTTTGTGGAGTGGGTGAGCCAAAGCGAATCCCCTTAAAGTGGGGGCGGGCACGAGTAGATCTTTCTCTTTTTTTCTTTCTTTTCTTTCTTTTCTCCTTAGCTCTAGAATACTCGTCGCAGTCGCTCAGCTAGTTGTCAACACATTCAGTTGAGACCGTTACAACGAGACATCATGGAGCAAGTCTCATTGGTGCGGTACACGAAGTCCGCGTATGCAAACCAAGACAAGCTGCTTGCACGATCGGGGAATTCCACGGAGTTGACTCCGGCACACCCAAACAACAGCAGACTAAGGTTGGGGCCCCATTCGTGAATCCCAAAGGTCCGGAGGGAGACAAGATCATTACGAGGGATCATTGGCCCTAGCTGCCACAAACGCCCTAACGCAGTATATTTGGTCTAGGCTTCTTCGGGAAATTGCTACCTCTATGTGGTCCAGCCCTTCGCGTGAGGCTGTCTCCGCGCCGGCCTTCACGGTCCGGAAAAAATTGAAACGTCTTGTATGTACCGAAGAGACGTTGCACGTCAACTGGAACCTCGTTAAGAAATGGTCGAGAACATTCTCTCGTAGCAAGCGGATGCTGTGCTGGTACTGTATCTCAAGGATAAAAAATTCGGGAAAGTCGGGCACAGCCATATAATTACAAGTATTAGGGTTATTTAGCCCGGTCTGCGACCCTGTGCTTCCATGCAGCAGCCATAATCCACTTGCAAGTCGATCAACGTCCAAATATCGGTCGGGCTAAGGGCCTAGGCTGTAGAAGAGGATTTGACCGTGATGATGGCGGGGTGACATAAGGTGACTGGGTAAAGATACGGACAGACGCCGCCGCATCATAGCTTTTGGACCTGTGTAAGGCCGTTAACGGGTCTTGAATTGTTCGTGTCGGAGCGGCACTCTAGGCACAGGCTAAAAGCTAGTTGGCATCAGGCCGCAGACACATGCACGCTCGCCACATCGCATCCTGAGATGGTCCAACGTCAATCTGCGTCATCTCGCAAGTCCGCAGCAGATCAACGCCAGTCTTCCGTACAGCCCATCGCCTCGCGTGGTGGCCGCCGGAGACTCGAGGCAGACAGATATGTCGCCCGTACCACCGAGGACAAGTAGTGGCAACCGGCCAGTCAAAGTTGTCTCAGAGGCGGTTCGCGAGCGCGAGACCTTCAAGTTGGTCGCTTGGCCCTGTGCAACGTTTTCTCCAAACGTCTACTAACGCACAGTCAGATATGAGCCGTTCCTCTTTAGCGACTTTCGATTCAACAACAGCGGCGTGCCCTTTGCCAGCTCGGAGCTTTCGACCTCGAACGACAGAGTCTTGACCGCGCTCGCCCAGCTCGGGACGTATCAAACGGGGACGGAGCGCGCATTTATCTCTCTCTTCGACACGAGCCATCAATACGTAATCGCCGAGGCGACACCCTCGATATCACTGGCCCCCGGGCTCCCGAGCGACGACTGCTCGACACCTCTCTCGCTCTGTGGCACAGCGATCCCGCGCAGTCATGGCATCTGCGAACATGTTCTCTACGCCGCTGAGGACCCCAAGTCCGACCGGTCCCACGACGCGGCAGAGCTTCCGCTTTCCCTCGTGCGCGACCTGACTGCTGACCCCCGGTTCTCCTCGAAGCCGTACTGCCAGTTTGGCGAGTCTGGCCAGTTCTACGCCGCCGTACCCATACGGACAGGGAGGGGAATCGACATTGGTGCCTATTGTGTCCTCAGCTCGACCAAAGTGGAGTATTGGGATGGCCAGTGCACTCGCTACCTGAGGGACATCTCCCACGCCATAATGGAGCACATCGAAGCCAACAGATCGAAACACGCTCATCGACGGAATGAGCGCATGAACAGGGGCTTGGGGTCCTTCATCGAAGGCAAGTCTACGCTTTCCGGATGGCAATCCGGACCAAATGTGGCGGCGTTCATGGACAACTCCGAGTTCGAAGGCGCTCTAGACACAACACAGCAACACCTTGAACGCAACCACCGAGAGAAGGAGGTAGAACTGGAAAGCGAAATGACTGCCTCAACAGCATCAACTGATGGAACCTCGGGGTTGTGGAGTAGCACGCTACCCGAGAGGCCCAATGAAGCTCCCGTGGCTGGCTTCTTCAGTCCCTTGCGCAAATCTTCTGGCCGCCACAATGTCGGCCGCCCTATTAACACAAGTGACCCTGGACAGATAGAGGAGTCCAATCCGGGCGGAAGCGGCACAAGCGGCGTCTTCTCAAAAGCCGCCAACATCATCCGAGAAGCCTTCGAGGTAGCAGGATGCTTGTTTTTCAACGTCACCCTAGGCTCCTACAGAGCGCCAGCAGTTCAAAACCCGCTTGTAGAGAGAGACGTGGATGAAGCGACCAGCCAATTGTCCTCGACAAGCAACAGCGACGAGCAACTCCCAACGTCACCAGTAGAAAAGCCTGACGCCTCGTGCGAACTTCTTGGGTTCTCTACGTCGGATGCCTCTAGCGTAAATGCCGCCGAGTTTAATCGCCGTGAGGGGCTCATGCCCAAACAGTTTCTGGCGAAGCTGCTTCGTCGCTATCCGAACGGGAAGATTTTCAACTTCGATGCTGTCGGGGAACTGCAAACTAGCGATTCACCTGAGGATGATGGCACACTTGAAGCCTTGACCGAGGTTTCATCAACTCACAAGAGCCTTGGTCGCAGTGTTTCAACCACTGCGCGAGTCCAGCAGCCTGGTAGACGATTCCGTCGTATCAGAGAGGGAGCTCTAATTCACCGGACTTTCCCTGCCGCTCGCAGCGTTGCCTTCGTACCCGTCTGGGACTTGAGGCGAGAGCGATGGTTTGCTGGTGGTTTCGTCTATACGCTCACCCCCATGCGAGTCTTTACCGTCGAGGGAGAGCTGAGCTTCCTCAAAGCCTTTGCAAATCTCGTCGCGACAGAGGTTTACAACCTCGAGACCTTGCAGGCTGACAAGGCAAAGTCGGACGCATTAGACTCGCTGTCTCACGAACTGCGATCCCCTCTACACGGCGTTATTCTAGGTACCGAGCTACTAAACGATACCGACCTCAGCGTCTTTCAGGGCAACGCAACGCATACCATTGAGACGTGCTGTCGCACCCTGCTGGACACCATTGACCACCTCCTCGATTACTCCAAGGTCAATAGTGTTGCAGCAAAGCGCAAGCAAGAAGCTAGCGCGACGCCTCCCAAGCTGAGGGGGAGAGCCGGATCCGATCAATCTGGCAAGAAGCTGTACTCGAATGCCAGGCTCGATAGGCTCATCGAAGAGGTCGCTGAAAGCATATTTGCGGGCTATAACTTCCAACACATGTCCGTCAGGCAGCTGTCCAAACAGGGCAGGTCGACGACGCACGCCGACACCAGGGCGCATAACCGACTGGACACTGCGCAAGCCATGGAGCAACTGGGCCCAAATTTTGATGGCGAGGGAGAGCACGGACTGCATTTCGGAAACGTATCAGTCTACATCTCGATTGACCCAACGAGCGATTGGATGTTCAATTTGCCGGCTGGAGCGATCCGCCGAATCGTCATAAACTTGTTTGGGAACTCGCTCAAGTACACGGCTAGAGGCGCCATTCGGATCTCGCTAAGCCAAGAGAAAACTTCTGCAAAGCGTCTAAAAGAGGAACGCATTGTCAAGTTGACGGTTCAGGACTCAGGCAAGGGCATTGGCGAGGACTACCTTCGACACAAGCTGTTCAAGCCCTTTGCACAAGAAGACGAGCTTGCGTTGGGCACCGGCCTGGGCTTGAGCCTCGTCAAAACACTCCTTTCCCAACTGCGGGGCCGGATCTTCGTGGAGAGTCAGGTCGGGGTCGGTACTACCATTACCGTCACATTGCCGCTGGAGCAGTCATCGCAGGCGATTGACCTGTCTCCAGACGACAGAGAATTCGAGGAGCATGTGCGAGAGCTCAAGGGCATTCGCGTTCGCCTGTCAGGCTTCGAGTCAAGGGGCAGCCGGGCCGGAATTGCTGACGGGCGTGCCATTGTCGAGGACATTTGCCGCAACTCGCTGCACTTGGACCTTGTTTCGAACGAGCAGGCTCAACAGTTGACCCCGGATTTAGTGCTCTGGTCAGATGATGCGCTGCCGGATTCGTTTGAGAAGATTGCGCAGCTCTCCAAGACTCCAAACGTTGTCGTCTGCCAGGATGCCCTGGTGGCGTATCGGCGGTTTACCACGTACGAATTTGTCGGGCAGAGTAGCATCTTGGAGTTTATATCACAACCGTAAGTGCGCGCTGCTAGCACCCTCACTCTTACCAGCTGGCTGGCTGACTGTATATGCCTAGGATTGGGCCTCGTAAGCTCGCCAAGTCTATACAACTCGCGTACAAGCGGTGGGTGGGTCTTCCCAAAATGCTCTCACTTCTCCGCCCACCTGGGCCCAAACGATCTCTCAGTTTATTTGGTGTCCAGAAGCCGACGGAAGTATCCACGCAGAAGGAGGTTCTGTCAATTGATTCGACAGTTGAATCAGAGTACCAGACGTGCACGTCCGACGGTGCAGATGACCTTCCTCCGCCTCAGATCGCATCACCTGAACAGCCTACGTCGCCGACGGAGGAAACGCTATTAGAGCCCGAGAAACTCACCGTCAAAGACAAGATACTACTCGTCGATGATAATAACATCAACCTGAAGATACTATCTGCATGCATGAGGAAGCTCGGTCGGTCGTACGAAGCAGTGACAAACGGCAAGGAAGCCGTAGATGCATACACCCAGAACCCTGGCCATTTCGCAGGCGTTCTGATGGACATTTCCATGCCCGTCATGGACGGCCTCGAAGCGACGAGGCGGATCCGCGCGTTTGAGCATGGGAACCGGCTACGCGCCGTGTCGATCCTCGCGCTCACCGGCCTGGCGTCGGACAGCGCGCACCAAGAGGCGCTCGAGAGTGGGGTGGACGTCTTCTTGACGAAGCCGGTTAGGGTGAAGACGTTGAGCGAGGTACTGGAGTCGACGATCATCTTGGAGACCGGCTGTCTCTAGAAGGTCATGTCGACCGCTGTCAGCTAGGTTTACTACGAGACGTCGCTTTTCGCTCCTTTCCGTGGCTAGAGACATCATCAAGAATATTGTTTAGCTCATCGCCCGTTCCCGGCATTTAAAATGCAGGGCGTTCTCGTCTTGTTTGGCTTAGGCACAAACAAAAGTGTCGAAGGTGGGCTTGGCTAGGAGGGAATCTCTCATTTCGAGAAAGGCCAGGCAAGAGCCAGAGAGGTCCAACACAGCACGGGGCTATTGCCGGCCGCAATCTGTTGCCAGCCGAATCCCGTAGCAGCTCAGCCTTTGTTTCTCGCATCATCAGTTTCTGCTCGCGAGCGACCTTTACTCTACGTGCCTGTTGGAGTTCGATCCGCAGTTCTTGCAGTGCTTGGTGTTCTTCGCGCTCTTCTCGGATATCCCTCACCAGCTCTTTGACTCGTTCTGCCACCTTGGCTGCCTTCTCCTCTTTCTTCCTGGTCTGTTCCGCTCAGAGCAGAGGCGCTTGCAATGCTTTGATCTCCTGACTCGTATGGCCAAATGTCTTGATGGTTTTCTGTATGTCTTCGCCGTGTTTACCGCCTCGGTCCGGTCGCCGACGCGCTGTCCTCGGTGGTGCTTGGCCGGTCTACAATTGCAACATACCTCCTTGTCGCCGAGCCCGAGACGGCACGTTTGTGCCCAGCAGAATCACCAGTCCTGCTCCTGCTGTCCGACCCCGCCTCATCTGCGCTTGTATCTGGAAACACATATGGATCAGGTGGCGTGCTGAGCGGTGATTGCGGTGGGGACCGTGGACCAGGCCCGTGGTCGTCTCCTCGCGCTCCGCCTCGAGGCCAGTTGCCGTTCCTTGCGGCGATTGGATTGAACGAATTGAAGCAGTCTGCGGCTCTGTCTTTGCGGTCGTTGAGAGGCTGACTCTGCTAAGGCGTCTGCTATCTATTGCAAAGATCAGTCAGGAGCTGCGGGTGCTCGTGGTAGTACCTACTATGCTGTTCACATCTGGGAACTGTTTCTCCCCCCGGAAGATGGACGCGACACGGTGACATAAATGCGTCGGGTCCCAATGGATCGTGGCGGCAAAAACATTCGCCAGGACGCCTAGGTCTTTCGTATTTTGCCGGACACTCGGGCCGCTCTTGCGAGCCTTGGACTTCTCCTTGATGCTGCGTTCGTGAACATGACCCATATGGGACCGCTCGACCTTCTCAAGCGCCGTTCAAACGACGGGGAGCGGAGAGCTGGGAAGCGGCACTCTGTTTTCTTTCAGGGAAAAGAGACTTGTCTAGTGCAACCAGCCACCCACCCTTCCTTGTCAGTAGCCACAAGAGGTGGGGTGTTAGTATCAACGGCTTGCGCCAAAGATCAGCACGCGCTCCTGGCTGGCGGCCAATACATGGGCGCCCAAATAAAATTGCGCGCCCGGGCGCACCACTAAGAACCGCAGACTGTCATTGGCCCATGCAACAGCAAGCTGTCAGACATTTTGGCTCCACACGGGTCAGGGACGGCATCAGGCAATTGATGAGAATTATCTAAAGAACAAGAAGCGAGTGAATGAACGCACGGAATTGTGCAGCTCTTCATACACAAATGAAGGTTCGTTGCATGATTACGCAGTAGCTAATATCGCCACCGTATGAAGAATCCTTCTAGGCAGGCAGCAGGCTTGATGTACGACACAAACTTCCAGGCACGTTCCTAGGTCTGTAGTCCACATTAGAGAGCTGTAAGCACAAATTATCTACAATTTGACTACAATGCACCGTTCAACCGAGACTGCGGTAGAATGTAACGCCTGTTGCTCTTTGCTGTCCTCTTCAACGCCCTTCCAGATGTCTTTCACGCCTCTTCTCTTGTTTGCCAGTGGATTATCTCCCATCTCTTTAACCACTTGGGCTTCAATGCGCTCATCCTCCACCCTGCTCCAATCCAAATACGCCATCATCTCCTCTTTCGTCCATCCTCTTGATCCTGTTGAGCCGATACAGCGCTTGGACATCTGTTTGTAGTCCAGACACCACTCATAACTCTGCTTGTCGTACCTGAGTGGGAGGCCCATCGCCCTGCGATACTGCTGATTGGTCTTGATATTGCCAGTGGGCTGCGCTGCGTACCACGCGCTCCTTGCGGCAACATATCTTCCATGTATGGCTTGTGGAGAGTCATGCCTCGGCGGTAAATCGAGAACGGGGTCCTGCAAACGGCATGGCTGTTGCACCACTGGCTCTCCTTCAACACAGCTTGGCACAGTTCCAACCAGACCATCTGAAACGACAGGCGAGTATGGAGTTATAAGGGAATCCTGCATAGTAGGTAAGATTAAGGGCGGCACAAATGGGGTTGGTCCAGCAGCGGGAGAGCGCCGAACAGCTTCCGCAGGAGGATCTAGTG
>KQ030759.1:0-14665 GCA_000956045.1 Hirsutella minnesotensis 3608
GCCGTTAAGTCCCTTGCTTGGCAACTTAACGGGTGGTCGAAGTATTTTAAAGTCCTTCGGACTGAATAATGGCAAAGCTCTCGGTTGTCTTGCCTACAGTCAGGCCCAAGTCACGATTAGCCACGAGGCAAACAAAGCAGCAAGCGCACATCTATACGTACCAGTCCGCACCTCAAGCATCGTCTTCCAGACTCCTGGTTCGTTATTGACCTTTTTTCTCGATTGGCTCTGCATGGCGTCGGCGACGCTCTTGCGACTGATTTGCCTGCCGTCGGCCGGTATCGGGTCCGGCACCCTCCCGCCGTTGATGAAGGCCCCGGACTGGGCTTGCTCGTAGACGTCGTAGAAGTTCCACACATTGTCTTGCTCCACGTGCTCCGTGATACCGACAAAGACCTTTTTCGTGGTGACGATGGCGCGATATTTGCCGCGGTTGGTTGCTGCATGTCCGTGGTTAGCACATGTTTGACGCCGGGGGTTTGCTGCGTACACTTGGTCAAATCGACTTCAAACAACTTGCCCGGATTTCCTTCAAATAGTGGATTTTTCGGAGTCCATCTTCCGTGGCTACCTCGTTTCACGCCAGCATTTCCGAAGGGCTTCTCTTGATGGTTCTTGAAGGCGTTGTCGATGGCAGTGGAAATCTCGTTGCGTGTCCAATCGGTGCTGTCACCGGGAAAATGGATTTTCAAAGGGATCCTTTCCGGCCCTGGGGGCAAAGGAAGGGCTCTCCTGTCCAGAGCATGAAGGTTGTCGGCCCGTAAGGCAGCCGAGAGGGTGACGAGACCAAACAACAAGACGTGCTTGATACCAAACATGGTGTCGAAAGCAAAGTTGGGTAAGCCAAAAATAAAGTGGTGAGAGGATCCAGTGATTGTAGCACGTTCAGAGACCTTGGTGTGCGAGTTTCGAGATCCGGATTCACAACGGGGGCGAACCTCTTCTTTAAATACTGCAAACTGGGTTTGCGACTCTTTGGCTTCTTGCCGACCTCCGTTCTCATTTCATCATATGAATTTGTATCTGCAGTCGATATATCAGGACTTGGCCAACATAGGGTGTACTCCACGAACCAATGGTCAGTGAGTTCTTGGGAATACCTTGCCAATCGACCAAGTGTTTCCTGTAAGTTGTCACTTTCGACAGGAAACCAGCCCTCACCTCTCTACATACCAGACACCTTTCCAAATCTCGCGCAGCAATTGAACCAACCAAAACCCATCAACCGCTCTCGTCATCTTCGCAGTCCCCGTGATGGAGACTGCTGATTCGCTCATGTTCGCGCAACCCGGCGGCGTCTTACCAGCTCAGGTCTCCGTGACTGAGGCCGTCTGAATGAGGAAAACGATCGCAGCTGGTCGGCGCTGAGACTGCTCAAATCGGTCCGGAAAGGTTGCCTCGCCTCCAGGATGACGCCTTGATAGTCCAATGATGCGCTCTCTGGCCGGTAACACTAGCAGTGTCCTCAGAGCTGAAGTACGGAATTGGTGCAACTGCGAATTCTGTACTTTTTATTTACAAGCGTGAGTCGTAGGCATGACATGGAGCATCTCTCTGCCGCTGCTTGGAACTCTACTCTGCGCTCACGACTGGGGTTCTGACCCAACTCGGCCTTTCGCACATTCGCGAAACACCTTTGCTACGTCTCATCAACCTTCTCAAATATTTCGTCTCATCTACTTTAGTCGAAGCTCAAACTGTAGGCTTGTTATTAGGTAGCTCTATGTCGAGCCGGCTGCTATGGAGATATATGTATATAAATATATATATATAAGTAAAATGCTAGCTTCCTATAGAAGATTTCGACTCGAGTCGTCGGACATGCCTCGTATATCACCTTACTCGTTCGAGTCTATACTTAAGACAATCGCCTTCTAGTTGTATCAAATAAAAATCCATGTAGGAATCCCTTCAATCAATCCAAACCAAATCCATCTCTTGGCGGTAATAAAAAGACACACCGATTGAGGTTCAACTCCGGCCCAGATACTAACGCCTCGCTGTTATTTATAGAAGAAGTCATTGAAACGCAATTGGCGTATCATCTCGGCCGATGATTATTGGCATCTTGCGTATGTGACGGCATGGCGACCTCGTACTCCGGCTCTCGCCCTAGAGACTCCATGGATGCAGTCTCGGCCATGGACCCATCGTAGGACCCATCGTCATCCTCAAGACTCGGTTCGCGCCGGCGGACTCCTGGCCAAAGTGGAGGATTTGCTGCAGGAGGTAAAAGTGCGTCGTTGCCGCCCGAGGCGCCCGAGCCCGAGCTGTCTTGCCTGCCAAGACGTGCCATCTCATCCGACACGTCCCATCTAGAGCTCCAGTGACTCTCTTGCAGTTCTCGACTCGCGCCCGAAATCCCAGTGCTCCCCATTTCCTCTTCTTCCAGCACCTGCTGCAGCGCAGCACCCCGCCTTGGGGGGGCGGGAATGACCGTAACGGGCAGGTTTTCCGTATCGGTTGTCGGCCGTAGCTTTTCACGCAGCTTTTCTGCTTGATTGGCTGCAAAAAGTTCAAATCGTGAACGCACATCCCAGCGGCCCGCTGCGTCCCGTCCGTTCGGCGGATCTTGCGCGTCTTGCGAAGAGCGGCCCCTGCCGTCTGCTATTGAATCGTCGTTTCTCGCCGACGACCGGGAGGTCGCGGCCAAAGCCAAGGCGCGCCACCGACTCGGTCGCCCCGACGTGATATTGGCCTCGGCATCCGCCGGTGTCCTCTGAGCACTTGGCGGCGTCGCTTGGTTCTCGCGTGCTGTTGTCGCAGCTTCACCAGTCGAGGCCGTATCGCCTACTGCTGCTAGGATAGGTGGTATGTTTGCCTGTCCAGGAGCATCTTGGGCATTCTGCGGCGTCGTCGGATCCGGCGTTCTGCTAAGGGGCTCGGGAGTTCTTGACGTCGTGTCGGAGGTGGCCTGGTAACGGACGGCGTAGACTGTGCTGGCGGCGCTGGGAGTGTCGGTTCGGCTTACGGGAGTTGCTGCAGGTTCAGGGCGCGCCGGCCAGATTGGCGGACGGAGAATATCGCCCATGGTCCGCGAGGTTTGGTGCTGCTGTTCCCGAGGGTTCTGCCCATCACGGGCCTGCGAACGCTGCCGCCCAGTGATGACCGACACGCCAGGCCACCCATTTCCACGCAAAAGGCCCTGTTCGCGTTGCGATCCGTGGCCGATTGTTGCCTCGCCGTCGCCGCCGCTTCCGCCATCCTCTCTCTTGTGCTTGCGATTTCGAGCCCAAGGAAATTCGGCAGCGTTGACTTCGAGTGTCTCATCGCCGTCAAAAACTTCGCGACCGAGAATGCCGTCCTTTTTCTCCTCGCGCTCCAAGGCCTCGATGCGTTCTACCCATTCCCACACAATAACACTGGCGGCGGCGGCGCCAACCCAACGGACATAGTCACCCCATCCAGTGAATTCCGGTTTGCATATGTCCATGATGAAGAAGACGACGGGGATGAGGATGGATGTCAAGGATATGACAGCTAGAAAGGGCATGTTCTTCATGAGTGGATGATAGAAGGCATACCGTTTCTTCATCAGTGAATAATAAACGACCCAGGCAGCGTAGAGGACGCCGAGGAGAAGTTGGAAGAGGTAGCTAAGGGCCGGAATCGGGTGTTCGAAACTGCCGGCCATGGGGTTCGGGTAGGCACTCTTCTCGCGATCTTTAAAACTGTTGAGGGCGCTGAATATCAAATCGAGGGTGATGAGGGCGAAGGCAGCCCACTTGATTATGACCTTTTCTCGGTGTCGAGGGAAGAGTCGAATCAGGGTCTGGGCCTGTGCAAGCCAGAGAAAAGTGTTGGAAATGAGGCGTATCACCCGCAATTCCATGCTTCCAAGAACAGCGCTCTGCAAAACACTTGCATTCTGGGCTCCCCATTGGTACTGTCGTTGGGCGACTTTGAAAGTATCGTGGGTTGCAATGGTGAGTGATACGGCAACAGTGAGGGCGGCCACCTTTTGCAACCAAGGACGGCCACCAATATTCTCGCCGCCCGAGGAGCTGTGAGTGAAGCCACCGCGGCGGCCGAGATAGACGACACCGCCGTCGAGAAAGGATCGCGGGGTGACGAAGAGCATGATGAGAAGCATGTAGGCGGTAACGGTCGTAGCGGCGAGGGCGTAGCAGATGGGGAAGGTGGAGGCGTAAAAGGGATCGCGAAAATCGGAGAAGCGGGTATCGGACGAGTCGCTGCGGATGTCAGGTCGCGCGTTGCCCGCGCCATTCGGGGCGACGAGCGCCATGGCCTGCAGCGGACTGGCGGTAGGGCATGGCACCTGGTACACGACGGCTTGGGCGAGGATAACGGAGGCGGGAGCACTGGCGATCGTGAGGAGACCCGTGGCCGGGACGACGGTTGTGGTGCAAAGCGTCGGCGCGGCCGTGATGGTCGTCGAGAGCATCTTGAGTGTTTCCATGGCTGCGCCAGGCCTGGGCGGCCACCTCTCGCGAGAGAGGGGTCAAGCCGAGAGTGAGTGTCGTCTACCGCACAGCCAGGACGGCGAGGTGAGAGTCGGTCCTAGAGAGCGAAAGCCATCGATCGAGGCGATTCGGGCGATGGCGACTCGAGTGAACAGCGATGGTCAGGCCGATCGGTGACAGTCAGCAGCCAGGTGTCGCTCCGGATGCGCGGGGCCGAGTTCTGGATCAGATCGAGTCCAAGGACGGCCGGCCTATCGCGGCGCAGGGCATGAGCACGTCCAAAAGGAACTCGCTGGGCGAAGGGAGTCTAGTGGCGCAGGGGATTGAGGCTGTCTCGAGGGGGCAGACACTGGGAGACATGCGTTGTTGTGAGCGGATTAGGGGGGGTGGGCGGTGGGTGGTGGAGTGGGGGGGAGGAAGGACCCGTGGGCCTTGGCTGGGCGCCGAGAGATCTTGGCTCTGGGGGAGCGGCGGCTGTACCTGGACCCGTGCCGATGTCAGAAGCTTGGTCGGGGATTGGTAGGGCTGCTCAGCGGATCCAGAGCGTCGGGTTTCGTCTCTCTTTTCACCACTCGGTCGCGCACCAAGAAGATGACGAGAGATGGCTGGACCCCAAAGGAGGGAAGCCGGCTTGATAATGATATTTGATCGACTGGGTCTGAGAGGCGGCGACTTGAAGCATGGACAGCGGGGGGCCAATGTGTGGAGTCTGTAAAGTCGCACAACGGCGAGTGGTACTCTGCACCGTGTCAGGAATATTTGAGGACGGTGATTGAGAGGAAATAGCTGCACAGGTGTGGGTGTACGCATCCATTGGGTATAGTGCAATTTATTCCTCAAAAGCGGATCGCTACTTCTATCCACTAACGGCCGTGCGCTTCTCCGTGGGGACCGTTATCCGGGCAGGCACGGCCATGATGATGAGGTAAGCCGACCCCTAGGTACCTTGATACACGATGCACGTCGTCGCGTTCCGTCTCCAGCAGGCAATTTCAACGTATGACAACTCTAACCACGATTGCGATTTTGCAATCTGTTGATAGAACGGCAGAGACGTTAAATGCATCTGCGTAGTTGCTTGCTTTCTTGCTATATAATTGCAAAACCTCCTTTACATCATGTTGCTTCAAGGTCCACTTTCCTCAATAGACTTCGTGATGCTCTGAACAGTCATCGCAATTTTGCACACGTAGATATCACGCCACCAGTCAGAAAATGCCCCGAGAAATTCAGACAAGCCCGCGCATGTGCATGAACGTAAGAACCCGAAACCGACTTTGATGTCCTTTTCCAACAGTTTCCTAGCTAGACCCCGGCTGCCCTACGTGACATGCGGCTGTAGGCTTTATTCAACCACGCAATAAATGCTCGCAATTCCGCCTCCTTTAGTGCTGTCTGAGCTGCACCTTGCCGCCCCATAAAACGTAACCTGCAAAATCCGCGCTTCGACGAAACGGCTAGTCGTGGGGCCGTGCAGCTCCTCTGCTTCACCAACAGCGGTTTGTGCCTCGAAAGAACCCAAGTGTCTCAAAACCGGGCGCATCCTCAACGCTAGCCTTCCGTCGGAGAGATTTGCCATGCAGTCAATGACGGTCACGGTTGAATATCGTCGACGACTTAACCCTTTGACCACGGCTACCGGAGTCGCAACAGCGCTTCGTACTTTGCAGATTCTCGCCGCTAGATGTGCTTGCTCGTTTACGCTGGCGCGGGTCGGGTCAAATCTCGGCCCCTAGTCCAGCAGCCTTATCAAGCTTACACCATCCCACACAGGAAGCATGACCACCTCTAGCCTCGGGTCAGCTGCGCAAGTATCGTTAAATCGTCGCAATCCCTCGAGTTCCTTGTTCTTCAGCTCTTCTGACGCCCAGTATGATGTGGTCAGCGACGGGTCGGGAATGTGACCCCATCGGAGAACATTGTCAGCAATGATGAGTGCACCGGGGCGGAGCAGCCGCTGTTTAGACTCAGGTTTTGACAGAGACAGAAGCTGTGCAAGATAGTCGGGGTAGGCTTCTTTATTCGCGTCCAAGAAGACGGCATCATACGGAGTCTCGGAGACTAATGTGGGAATTCTGCAATCAGTTTAGCAGACTTGAACTCGATCGCAATTATCAACTGAGGTATACGGAGACCCAGCCTAGATAGGCTATACGTACGATTTGCCAGCATCGCCTACAACTGTCTGAACATTGTTGATACCGCGAGTGACAAAGGCGTTCCGCGCGACACGCTCATACTCATCGGAGATTTCCAAACCCGTGACGAGACCGTCAGGGCCGACAGCATGAGCCCAGACCATGGCAGAATATCCGACAAAGAGGCCAACGTCAATTACTGGTAAGGTAAAATTAGTTGCCTGCTCGCCTCCTCTATCAAGAGTGCCACCGATTTTCTTCAACGAACCAAGTTGACCGTTGGCCAGTTGGACTTGCAGGAGCATATCATGACGAACCTCTTTTGACGCCAAAAGCCCGAGCTAGAAAGATGTGCAGTCGGGACTGGAGATTTGAGGTGAGCATGAGCGAGTCGTTGCGCTCGGCTGAAATGGCGGCATGATACTCGGTGATGTGCCGTGGCAGCTGCATCGAGTGGCCCTCTGCGTAGGCATGCGACTTTCCCGCCAGGTCCGGCGTCGAGTATATGGTTGAGATTTCGGCGTTCTTCATCTTCACTTGGTGGTGCAGAATCTGGAAATAGCACTGTGGGTGCTGATGCAAGATTAGACGACGGAGAGTCGCCAATGTTTATATGGCTCGGAACCAGCAAGGGGCGGCAATCACGTAAGTTGCGTGACATCGCCAAGATGTGCTATCTTCATGACGCATCGCCTTCTTGGTTCGCCCGAGTGCGCCTCCATGTGGGCTAGGGCTAGAGCATCACCGTTTAGCGCATCCCTGCCCTCGGACCAGACTGATGATGTTGTGCAAGCCACCGGGCCTGAGGGACAGGCCGATAACAGGGCCACTGGCTGCAGCGTGCATCCGTAACGGGCGACCATCTTGTTTCTCGTTCCCGCCCCATCAAGGTGACCCAGTGGCGTGGGCATGCAGGCGGCAGCTGAAGCAACACCTGCAGGTCAGCCCGGAGTCGCCTCGCCTTGTTTTTTGTCAAAGAGCTGACGAGGCTGTTGATAGTGTACACTTACGAGGCCCTTGACGTATGTCTGCCAGCATTGTCGCCTGGTGGATCGTGGCTCTCGGTTCCGGCCACTGCCAGGACGGGCATCCCGAGGACCAGAGGAAAAGACGGTGGACGACAAGAGTGGATGGAGAGGGGTGTCTCTTGACCTTGCTTGCGCAGAGTAACAATGCTGTTTGCCCATTTTTGTGGGGGACTGGAGCTCCTTCCTCATCCTCTCAGTCTCCAGCTCACCGCCACCTCGAGTAACTCGGCATTCGGAAGTCGCTGCCTCTGGTATCTTATATGTACTATCCATGTAAAAGCGGGGCTACCAACTTCTACTTCCGGATACTTACGCTTCCGTAGCGGACCTACCTAAAAATCGGCCCGGATTCGTACTAAATATATTAAAAAGGGCGGGTAGGTCTTCGTACCTTAATAGCTTTCTTTTACGTAAAATTACTTTAGCCTTAATAGCCGAAAACCTCCTTTTTAACTATATCTTTTCTTTTTCGGATTTTATATATAAATCCTATAAACTTTTAGACGCGATAATACTTTCTAACTCGTAGTTTTCGCTCTATAGAAAGTATAGAGAGGTAAAGCCGATATCCGATTTTCGGCTAAACTAAAGTAGTACTCCGTATACTACGTATATTAGCTATTCTTCCGCTCGCCGCGCTCTCCATATTACGGCTAGCTAGAGGCGTAATCGGTAGCTATTATTAGAGGTTTCTAGTAATTCTTAGCGATTCCCGCTAGCTAATACGCCTCGAGAAGCTTAAGAGGGCTATAATTTAACTCTAGATCGTATTATTATAGAGCCTAAGCTACGTAGCGTTAATATTTTACCTAAACGTAGTATAATATATAGCTTATAAGCGCCTCTAGAAATAGGTTTTCGGCCTAAAACCTTCTCTTAATAATATAACTTAGCTTTTACTTAGTATATAAATATACTTATAAATCTCGAAAACCTTACTATTACTACGTTATAAGCTCTTAGCTACTACGTTAAAAGCGCCTAAAGCTAAGAAGAAGGGGTTTTGTCAAGCAGTTTGAGAGCAGGCTTGTTGCATGGAATTAAAATAGGAATAAAATAGTAGCAATTTGCGATACTAGAAGCATCGGGCAGGGAAAAGAGTGCACGCAAAAAGTAGGCTTATAAAGACGCCCTTTATCGTATTTTTCTATCTTAGTTGTATGCGTATCTCTATCTTCTTCCTTATCTCTTCTAATCCTCCGTCTTTAGCTACCTATTTATTATTTCCTAGTAGCTAGTATTATTACCCTATTAAATTCCTATCCTAATAAGGATCTCGATTTAAGACTATAAAATAACTAGGAAAGGCTATAGGTTTTACTATCTATTTAGATAGGTCTAACCTATATATTGTAATCTATGTGTGTAAGACCTATGTTGTAGATCTCTATAATGTGGATGTAGTAGCTAGTCTCGAGACCTTGTGTAAGACTATGTGGGTTGTGTGGGTTATAGTTAGACCTTGTAGTAGTTGCCTTGAGCCTCTTAGTCTCTTAGCCTAATAGGCTATTGCAAGACTTATAGGCTCTTGGAAGCTCCTTTAACTATAAGGTAAATTGTCTGACAGGTTTTAGAAGAGATTCCGGATTAAATTCTAAAGTAGATTCCTTAGGAAATCCCCTAACCTATCTAAACCCCGCTTAGCTAAGTTCCCCTTTACGCCCCTCTTACAGTCTAGTACTTAGATCTTAGCTATATAGATATAAAGTATACTTACTACGGAGCTTTATACTAAATAAGTAAGCGTTTAAGTATAAGCTTTCCCTCTTTACGGCGAAATTATTTTACTTATTTACTTTTTTAGCGCTCCCTTATCTAGAATCCTAAGTTTAGCGAGCTATATTATCGAAATAAAGATATAAACGTCCCTCTTTTCTAGAACTTACCCCCTTTTTTTAAAAATCTTCTCCTTTTAATAACCCCCCGTAGGAGTACTTTCTAGTCGAATCTACGTAAGTATAATAATACCTTTGCGTTTACGTTTATAAAAGCTTAGACTATAACTCGAGGCGTTATAACTACTAAGCCTATAGATTATTAGATTTATAGAACTCTTTATTATATAACCGGCCCCCTATAAGTAGATATAACTCCGTAATTCGCCTAAGTTTACTTCTTTAACTAGGATTTAGCTATAAGCTACTATACTTTAAGCTATTCCGGCCTAGATATTAACTTTCTTACTAAGTTTACTATATATATATATAAGGTTAATCCCTTTATATAAATATATCTTATTATAAAGGAGCGGTTTACTTAAAGTTTAAGCGCTTTCTAGGCTATT
This sequence comes from Hirsutella minnesotensis 3608, assembly GCA_000956045.1. NCBI lineage: Eukaryota > Fungi > Ascomycota > Sordariomycetes > Hypocreales > Ophiocordycipitaceae > Hirsutella > Hirsutella minnesotensis. The sequence continues at coordinate 9,875 of KQ030759.1, forward strand.
ATAAGCCCTTAAATATAGATTATCCTCGAATTTAAAGTAAATCGAAGGACTAAAAACCTCCTAATAGCTAACGAAGTTACTATTTTTATACTAAATAAATACGAGAATAGAGGTTTCTAGGACGTTATCCTAGCTAAGAAAGACGAATCTAGTAATATAAATACCTAGTATATAATCTACGCTTAGTATACTTCGTATCTTCCTCTTAGCTATTTATTAATACTTCCGTAAGGGAATATAGGATACTACTAGGGCCTCTAGCTCGAGGATAATTATAGCTAAAACTAGAAAAACTATTATCTTAGATAGTAGTAGTAGTACTATTTTATTTTATACCCGCGAGAGGGGTAGCGTTTAGTTCCTTTTACTTTTTACTACCTTTTCTAGTAGCTTTTAGTCGACTTATAAGCTACTAGCGATTAGTATAAGCTTTTCTAGCTCCGGAGCTACTAGTCTAAGATTCGCTTTAATTTATATTTTAGAATTTAAGACTAGCTTTAGCTAGAAAATAGTAATTTAGTAAATATAAAGCGCTATATTATTCTCCCGGCTTTTTATATAAGCGGTAGCTATTTTATTACTTAATACTACTAGGATTTTATAGCTATAGTCCGGAAGCTAGGCCCGCTAACCTTTTTTATTACTATTATAGCTAATCTAAACTAGGATAAGATACGTTAAGAGCTTCTTCCTAGCTAGACTACTTCGGATCGTCTAGATATAGTAAGCCGGGTTTTTAATTTAAAGTATACTACTTTAAATAAAAAGCTAAAAGAAGGTATTTTTAAGGCGTATACTAGTATTATCTAGATAGTTAAATACTAGAAATAGGGCCTTCTATACTAGTATATCTTATTATTCCTAAAGCTTAAAGTATCTTTACTTTATAAGCTACTTACGAATATTAATAGAGTAATACGAGCTAAGATTCCTACGTAAGAAGAAGACCCCTCTAGCGAGTTACGAAATATTATTACGTTTTTTATAACTTACGCCCCCTATAAAAATCTAAATAAGACCTCTCCCTATATATAGCTAGCTAGAAACGGGACTTTTAAGTACTCTAAGTAGTTTCCTAAGCTATTTTCGATAGAGACTATCGTTTTAAATATAGGATATCTAATTTACTACCGCTATAATACTAGCGAGGTAACTATATAGTAAATAAATAGCTTAGAATACCCTATAAATAACTAATAGGTTATACCTTATAGCCCCTATCTTACTTTATATTATAAAACGTATATTAATATCGAGCTCTACGTAACTATTAAGGCTATAAAGTATATTTATAAGTATATTTATAAGGGTTTAGATAGAGCTACCTTAGAATTTAAAAATACGAATCTAGATAACGAGATTACGAATTATCTAGCTTACCGCTACGTTTTGCTTAATAAAGTAGTTATATAGCTATTCGAATTCCTAATTTATAACGAAAAGCTAACTATTTATCGGCTTCTAGTTTATTTAGAAAATAAGTAGCTAGTCTATTTCCCGTAAGATACTATACGAAGTTAGGTTAAGGCTATTACGGATAATAGAAAAATAAAGCTTATAGCTTTTTTTAACTATAACCGAGAGAACGCTAGTAACTAGGAGATTCTTTATCTTAATTTTCTATACTATTTCGTTTTCTAAAGGAGGCTTAACTAGTAATATTTAAAATAAAGAGATCCCGCTATTAGCTATATATTTTTCGTACAACCTATAGCTAGAGAGTAATATTACTTATAGCTTTTTCTAAGTACTATACCTAGAGCTATAAGCTTTTAGGATATATAGACTTTTAAAAGGCGGGTATTCCTTACTTTCTAGGAAGCTTATATAGCTCGGGGCCTCTTAGAAAGCAATAACCGCTAGATTTCTTACTTTACGGACGCTATTATTTAGTAAACTAGTTTTACTTTACGCTAGCTTTTTATTATTTCGCTTCTTTTAGGTAAGGTTATAAACCCTATAGGGATTTAGGAGTAGTTTTCGGAAAGCTTTTATAATAATCTTCCTAGGTAGCTATAGCGTAAAGGAGCTATTATCCCTCTAGATTTATAAAAACTATATCTTAACTTTAGCTTTTTTCTTATCTCTTAGCTTCTTCTCGAATTAAATAAAACTTTATAAGACTTTAGTTTGCCTATTTATACGTATAGCTAGGGTAAAGAGGAATTAAATCTATTACTTTTATACGAGCTAGCTTATAATACTAAAGAGTAAAAGATTCTTTATAAGCGGGTTTATAGTTAGCTAAACGCTAGCTAGCGGTTCTTTTTCGACGAGTATATTAATACTATTAATACTACTCCGGATTTAGTATACTATTTCCTCTAGGGCTTTAGCGGTGTTAAGAAACGACTTAAAAAGCCTTTATTATACGTATTCGATACGTATAGCTACTAGCTATAAGCCCGTAACCAACCTAACTACTATAACGCCTACTAGTTATTTAACTATAACCTTGGTATAACCCCTCGGCTAGTATCGGCTTAAGCGGCTAGTATCGGATACCGAAGGCCTAGGTTAAATACGGATATATAAGGGAAAGGACGATATCGTCCGGACTTCTATACCTACTTTAATACCTATTACACCCTCTCTCTTACATAGCCTACAAAACTATTTACAACTATCTACTTAACTATTAATATAACTAAATAAGAGGCCTATAGGAAATGCAGGAAGGTAACTACTTAACCTTTAAGTTACCCTTTAATCTAGGAAGCTAGAGACTATTAGAATAACTATATCGAACTATCGATATAGCTATAGAAGAGGCCTATTAGAATTGCAGGAGAATTATCAGATGACCTCTAAGTCACCCCTTGATTTATAATATAGCTAAGGAGGGGTCTAGTTAGTAAGGAAAGGGGGTATTCCTATTAAGGAAGATTGTGTATATAAGGAGGCTCTCTTCCCTCTTCTCTTTCCTTCCTTCCCTAGCTTAAATCACCACTACTACTACCACAACGCACTACATAGCCTGCCTTTAAATATAGCCTATTTCTTAGAGCCTAGCTCTAGCCCCACTTTTACCCTTAGTTATCTAAGCTTAGCCTAGCCGGCTTAGTATATCTAGGGATTTAGTAAGACTATGTAGACCTCTTCCTCTTGCTAAGTAATACCCTCTACGACTACGGATAAACAACGTGCCTTTAATAGCCTAGCTATTCGAGGTATCTACGAAGTAACTATACGTCTATTCGGCTAGATATTAGTTATTCCGTAACACGTTAGCACAATATAACTACTAAGTCTCTCTACCTACCCCAGCCCATGCACTTATATAACTATATAACACTACCTATGTAGGGACCTAGCTTTGTAATATAAAGTACTATATATAAGTAGGTGCCCCCCGCTAGCGCGGGGGGTGTGACCTCTATCGTCTACCGTAAACACGCGTTACGTAATATATTTCCTCTTTATAATAACGCTATAAGCTAGAATCCGGGCTATATAATAATAAATACGTACGTATTAAGGTAAGCCTATATAGCTGAAAAAAATATATAGACGTATTATACTAATTATTCTAATAATATAAATACTTTTTTTTCGATACCTCTATAGCTACTAAGCTCCTTAAACTCTAGCGAGGGTTAGAGTAATATTCCTAGCGCGCGAGAGGCTTAAAAATCCCCCTAAAGTAGCTAGCTTTATAAAATAATCGAGAGCGATTCGGCCGTATTAAGCCTAGAAAAGTATAACTTTTTCGAGGGTTTTATATCTATTCTAGGCCTAAGTATTACTACTAAGATATATAAGTAGGCGAATATTTATAAACTATCTACTAATATTACTAAAATATTAAAAAAAGCTATTAGTATTTATACTTACGTATAGAATAATATACTAATATATTAAATAGAAGTATATTTTTACGTTTAATAATAGCTTAACTATATAGCTTAAGCTACTTTTACGCTATAGAGATAGAATCTAGCTAAAACGCGCTTATAATATTAAAGTAACTCTACTTTAGCTCGTAAGCGAAAGGGCGCTAACGCTTTACGCTTACTACTAGAAGGAAAACGGACTATTTATTAAATACTTTCGACTTCTAAATATTTCTAAGGGCGCCTATAGTAACTACCTTTTTAATTTAAGCGCGACTCGATACTTATACTATACGTTTTTTTATAAAAAGAGGACGTAAAGCTTAAAACTAATATAATATAGACGTAAAAAACGTAGCCTAAGAGCTAGCTCTTACTAATCTAACTACGCTAAGAAATAAAAAACGCGACGTAAGTATTAAGCCGCTTACCTAGAAAATAAGTAAACGACGTACTAAGGGTAAAAAAATAGCGGCCCTAATTAATATAATATCTAAATCCGGGGGATCTACTTAGCGTTTATAGACGCTTACGTATACGCCGACTAGATTTTCTACTCTTACTCCTATATAGCTTGCGTTTTTTACTCCTATAGCGCCTATTTATATACTTTTTTAAGCTACGTCTATATCTAGAACTAGTATATAGCTTATAATTACCGTGCTTATATTTATAAGCTTAGAAGAGAAGTAGTATTAAGTCCGTTTCCTAAGGGAACTAGTAAACGTAGTCGAGGCTACGTTTTAGTAGCGGGAATCTAGGACTAAAAGGCGTATTTAGAAGTAAATTTTAGCTTAGTAGATTAAATCTAGTATATAGAAAAGGGTAGTTTACTTATTTATTTAACTTTTACTTAAGTTATTTAACTTAGGCGTTTTTAGGCGTTTAGGTATATACCTAAAATCTAGCTATTTCCTCCTTTAAAAATCCGTAAAGTAAATAAGTAAAGGTAATATAT
>KQ030762.1:1429-19728 GCA_000956045.1 Hirsutella minnesotensis 3608
CAGAGAGTGAAGAACGGGGACCAATGATACGATTGTTGATCTCTGACGAGCTCTTCCAGTGCTGTAAGATGACACTTTTATACCCGCACGAGGCTGTCCAGCCTCGTGCCTTAATGCAGAATATCCAACCCAGCCAATATTCGGAATCGTCCAGCCGTCCACTCCAGCCAAGCCCTTCCGGCGCGTGACATATTTCCTCCTTCTCCTTAGCTTTGGGGTACTCGTCGCAGTCGCTCAGCTAGTTGTCTCGGCACTTAGCTGAGAACATTGCAATTCGCAAGCCGGAACTGTGACACATTCCAGATTTTGACTCAAGAAAAGAAAACTATTCTAGGTACAAGTTTCATCGCATTCAACACGCAGAAATCGCCAGTGGTCACCTGACCCGTCTTCTTCTCTTCTTAGGGCGGAGATCTTGGTGTTCGTTTAGTGTTCTCTTTCGATGGTCCGCCGTACCAAAGCAAGCCTCCAACTTCTGCATCTTTATCAGTGCCTGTAGAGTGAAAGGCGATCCACTGATCCTGTACTGTCTCCCTTTTCCTTCGTCGAACAATATGTCGAAAGGCTCATCTCGATTAGAGACTCGAAACCGGATAGGTAGGGAAAATTCTCCTCGTGAAATCTGACCCTCTTGAGTCTGGAAGTCAATGGGAAACGAGCGCTCTCCAATCCAAAACGAGGATGGGACTTTCTGCAACTGTTGTCTGAAAGCTGTGAATGCCGCCGATCCAAGCTCAAGGCGACATTTGACTCGGCCTTCACATGAGAAGGAACCGCCCGCGAACTGCGGCAATCTTCCATCGTCCAGTTCAAAGAAGAAAAGCGCAGCTCTTAAGTGGTTCGCTAGGGTGCTAATCGTATCGGACTTCTTGATTGCCTCACGGGCTATTTTCGAAACCTCATCCATCTTTGCTACGTCGTCCAGGGATGGTGCAGAGCCTTCAAAGTCAATATCAAATCGGTAAAACTCGCCGCGTTGTCCAGCGTTCTCATGACTGAGCAGCTGCTCCCACTTCAAACGAGAATCAGACAGTATGCAGAAAGCAGCCTTAAGCCGATCGACGAACGAGCCTCCGCTTCTCAACTCCGAAAAACCTGTTCCGAGAGACACGATGATGCCGGGGTCTCCTTTCGTAGCCCTTGCTTCAGCAACCGCGATTGAGGCAGGGTTGTTGAAGAAGGTCAGGCCCCCATCCTGGAACGTCCCTTCGCCTTGAATATGTTTCGCCGGGAAGTAACTTCTCACATTAGCTATGGGAACTGGAACAATGCGTCGTCTCCATGAAACATCTTACAAAGGCGCGGCAATCGCGCAACGCATCCTGTTGTACGTTCAGTTCTGGAATCCACAGATGAAGCCATGCTCGTCACTTACACCTCCCATAAGGGAATCCGGCGCAGACCTTTTTTCGGTTGAAACACAGTGTAGTCTGCCAACGTCAGTGGCGCTGCGAAACACCTTTCAAGGAATATCTTACCGGTCGAACCGCGGGTTTGGCCTACCCCGTTATAGTTTGTGGCGATGACAGTTTCCGAGTTACCTACGGTTGTCAGAGTAATGCCATATTTGATTCCCATGAAATCTGCCTGCGAATAATCCAAGATGCTCCTTTCTATGCCATATTCGTCTCTTAGCAGTCTGTCCAGGTTCTTTGAGGGATACTTGCTGTCGGTCAAGATGACTGAACAAGCTAGGTAGAGCCTGTGCAGCCACGGCATCTTATTTAAATATCGTTGCAGTGGTCGGGGCTCGAAGGCCCTTCGCGCCGAGTTCCTGAAGTAGTCTTTGCAGCTCTCAATATCCCATCCGTCACAAAGTCTGACCATGATCCCGGCACCTACTTCCAGTCAACATGGACTTGTGGGTTGTGTCCTGACGAACGCTACTCACCACAGCTCGTTGCAAAGCACATGTCGAAGTGTCGAATCACAGGATACGGGAGAGCGATTCGCTTCTGCAACTCTGATAGGAAATCAATCTCTGCAACGCCTCGCATACCTCCTCCGTCGAAGCTTAGTATGCGGGGAGCAGCAGTCGGCGGTTGATATCGGATGAAAAGGTTGTGCATCTCTGTCGAGCATATGACACAATGATCAATCTGAACCAGTCTGCATTCGTCGTTCTGACTGTAGAAACGTTTGACGCATACGTCGCAGATTGAATGGATGCACTGTAACCCTGTTTCGGGCCGGCGCCTTATGCAGCTGAGGCAAGTCTCTTCCGAAGAAAGCCTCCCCAACACAGCACGGAAGGCTTCAATTTGTGATCGATGCGCATCGATGGACGATCCGAGCTGCCGATAAGTCTGGTACTGTCTCACCGTCTCGGCCTCCATCAAGGATCGGAATTCACTAGTGATTAGTCTATGCGTTTTCTCGTCCGATCTCTTTGAGCTTTGGAGCACAACGTCGCAAGTCTCCTGAAAAAGGCTCCCGAAGACAAACTTGGGATCGAATTCTGAGGATGTTAGTCGCGAGAACCCTAGATAAGGTAGATGAAGGATCAATCGTCATGCTTACTCACCATGCATTCCTGGGGAGTAGTGGTCGAAGATGAAGCTCGATGCTAGCAAAGGTACCGCAATATCCGTTACTTGCTCCTCGGACTCGAATAGTTCCACAAAGTTCTTGATATGCGTAGCCAAGTCCTCAGTGGTTTCATTATGAACGCGAGATGCCTTGGCAAAGTCGAACGGATCCCACGAAGATTTCATGGCACGGATCGCTCCACAATGCAGTAGCTCGACATGGTGTCGAGCTGAGAACAGCAGATTCGACTTGCGGCGGTATTGCCATGACAGCTCTAGAGACATTGATAATTGGTACTGAAACATATCCCATGTGACGGTGAAGTCTTCACTTCGCTGAGAAGTCCTAGAAATTTGAGTCGGGAAGACTAGGACTGAAATGTCGTCGAAACACATCGCTATGGCCTCTCTCAGTGCTGAGCTCAAGATGTCTCTCAGCATCGCCCTTGCCCGGTCTTCCTCCTCCTTTCTGACGACGAGAAGTAGTCGCGTGTGAGGAGACGATGTGGAGGCTCGACCCATCCGTAGCCAAGCCCGCAGCCGACTGAAAGATCGCTCGATTCCCCCAATATCATCGCAGAAGAGACACATGACGTCGGTAAGCGTCAGCAGCGCGCGGTGAATAACGCTATCGGCTATTCCAACGGTGTCTTCTGCGGGAGCATCGTGACGAGTTACTTGCGATACTATCTCGTGGCAGGAAGGGGTTTTTCGACAAGATGAGAGTCTTCCTTGGGTTGGAATGTCGCCGTCAGCGATGATAAGAGGAGTTTGCCTATGAGCTCTCGAGGACGCGATATGTAAATGTATCTCGCCATAGTTTCTCCGGCAGCATTGGTTTACGTTTCCAAGTCGCAGCTTGGTCAGGGCAAGACGTTTGGACTTATTTCCGACAAGCGTCAAGAGCGTCGGGAATTGCCGATCAGGATCTCCTATTTCTCTCAAGAGACGCCGAGGTCTGTCGGTGACCTCTAAAGTGACCTTATCGCTGGTCTCCCAAAGCCTAAGCCAGTCGCCATGTCTACAAGACTTCATTGTTTTTTTGGTTGGTAAGTGAACGGTGAAACGACCCGTCTCATCAATTTATTCTTTGCTTGTGAAGCCGAATTCTGCTCCAATATCACGAGAACCTAGGCCGATACAAGCAAGAATTTCGCAAAGACTTAAGCCCATTCGTCTTCACGTTACTAATTCGCGGATTTTGTACCGAAACCTCGAACTGATGAGACCCGGCAAAACTCACCCTCACGGGTTTCCCTTCCAGCTCTTGTGCGATTCTGCACTGTTTCTCATGACCAGTCGTTTTCTCGAGGGACAAACTCCGATTATCCAGCCCCACTGTGCGTAACGTTCACACGAATGCCACGACTAATGCATAGCTAATGGATCTTTGTCTATGTTGATTCTGCAGTCTGTCATGAACGCTGTGTTATGGACATAGGCGTGCAACAGGGGGATCACGATGCTTCGTGGTAAATTTGATTTGGAACATGAGGCAGGAATCGGCGGGTTAGTAGACAGATCACGTGGCTTGATCGGGTCGATAAACATCCTCGAGCAAAAAAACTTATTTGTGGTCAAAGCGGACATCTATACTGCAGGTTAAAGCCTAGATCGCTTACGGCTTGCACTAGAAATGTGTAAATATAGGCATTGGTCTTCGATGGTACCATAGCCCTTTTCCTCAGGATAAGATCCATGATGCTTGCTCCAGAGGATGTCCGATCGCATCTTATATCTACGGGTTTCGGTGTGCTTGGTGTGCTCGAGCTTAGCCATCGCGTCCTCCGAAAGAACTTAAAGGCGTTTTTTAAGATATTAATCACGATAAACACTCTGGCAGGATGGCTGAGAGATGCCTTTTTTTGTTTCTACTGGTTTGACTACACTGTTTCGCGGCTTTTTCCCTAACTCCCTTTCCCCGAAAAAGCTACGTGGATGGGAAAGAGTTTACCAAGGATATGGTCGAGAGCTGTGCAACTTATTCGAGTTGATCTCATATATGTACTACTTCCTTCTCATCTAGAGTAAATTCCTGCGCCCTATGTGACACCGCCTAGGGTGGTGCAAGGCGTGCAATCACAGAGCAACAGAGAATGAAGGACGGGGACCGATGATTCAACTGTTGATCTCTGATTAGCTGCTTCAAATGCTACATGATGGCCAAACTATCCCATACAAGGCTAGGTACCCTCACGCTTGTCTGCAAATCGTCGAACGGAGCCAACTTTCGGTATCAGCTGGCCTTTCATCTCATACGACGCTTTATACATTGGTAGATGCGATCATTGAATTTCGGACGCAGCCAATTCCAGAAGCAGTTGGGCCGGTTGACTTGCTTCGACGTGATCAGGAGAGTCATTTTCCGATGCCACGGTGTATGGCGAAGCGACCGTCAGTTTTGGGTCAATATAAAATCCATCTGAGAGAGCATTCGTTTGAGCCTTAGACGCCGTCATTTCTTCTTTGAGGAATTGTATCAGTTCGCTTTGTATTTTGATCATCTGCTCTTGCAGTAAGTCGCACTCTTGGTTGTGTTTCTTGTCTCTCTCCAGCTTGCGAATAGTGTGTTCATGCTGGTCGTTTTCCGAAGCCAGACTGTCAACGTAGTCGGTCCAAGCTTGGACTGTCCTTTCGTTCTCCTCGACGACTCGAAGTATCCAGGAGACCGTTGAAGGCGGTGAAGTCGGGACGGAATGTGAGTCTGACATAATTCGTGCTCGTTGGTACGTGAATGTGATCAAGAAGAGATTTTTTAATGGTCCTTGAGTTATTACAATGCAGCAGACGATTGTCGGATTCTGAAGATGCATCCTTATATAACGATGAAGAAGTGGAGGGTGCTGTCGCTCGTCACATATGTCTTTCTCTAAATTCAAAGTTTTGTGCAACGGGAGACTCGCTCATACGGATATTTTGCGTGTTAATCGTTGCAAGCCAATTTGTGAGTTCTCCCAAGGTCGCATTTGCATTTCAACATTCTCAATATCGAGAGGAAGTCTCGCTACTTTGCATGGTCTCTCAAAATAATTCATTTGGTAGAAGATCGCTGATAGGCTGCTCCGCACGGTGCCAGCCATAGCTATGGTCAGAAGTCTCGATGGTTGCGTTCGCGTTCCTATGCACCTCGCAGAGTGGGAAAGCCGAGGCGCAAAAAAGTCGGAATTTTCATTCACCACCTTTCTCCTTGATTCCTATACCTCAATCGACATTCTCTAATACTTACGCGCGCTCGCGCTTGAAAAGAACGCCATTATTATAAGTAGCAGCTGGCTGTTTATGGAGTGAAAGACTCTTCAGCCTGCAGCGAGTCTTGTTGCTTGCCGTCGGATCTTGCTATTCATAATGACTGCAAGTGAAAGTCCAAAGGGCTCAAGAGGAAGAGGCTTTGACAAAGGTCTGGAAATCCTATATTAGACCCACGTCGTCTCGCCTTCCTCTATCCTCTTTCCTCTATTGTCAATAGCCCCCAAGTCGCTTCACTCTCTCATTCAAGATGGAAAGCTCAGGAGTCTTCTCAAACCGCGATGAGCTGTTGCAGGTATTTGAACTATGCAAAGCGGTACGCGACGAAATCACAGCCAAAGAAATTCGCGACTTCTTTCGCAGTACCAAACAAGGAGATCACTTCATCGCAGCCATTGCCTTTTTGCCGGAATCCTTTCGCCAAAGTTACATGCGCTTTATACAAGGCAAATCTAGTCAAGGCAGCAAAGCGAATGACTTTCTCAATAATATCAGGAAAAGTCTGGACAGACTTCAGAAGGGTCTAGACGAGCTTGATCCTGGTGTAAGCTTGCCTAGGATTGCGACTTTCTCTACCAAGGCCGAATGGCGTTGCGTGGCCCCAGGCTGTCCAGAGGGAGGAGAGTTCAAGCTCGAACAACTGATTGTCCCAAAATTCTGTGGGACTAAGGCTTCCTCGAGGAAGTGCGCTTGGCATAGCAAATGCCTTCAAGCCATTGTTGGAAGCGGAGATATGTTCCCCTTACTCGATTGTTCCTGCTCGCGAGGCGAAATAAACGAGCGCAAGAGATCGGCTGTCGGGTCTTTACAAGGGGAAGATGGCTCAGCTCTCAAAAGGCTGAAAGCAGCAATATCGCTTAAAAGGAACGCTCTCGATTCCGATGAAGCTGGCTCCGCCTTCAAAAGGCCGAAACCAGAAATATCACTTAAAAGGAACGGTTTCGACTCCGATGAGGCGGGTGAACATGAGAGTAAAAGATCAAGATCAAGTAGTCACTTTGAAGAGGGGAGGGACTAAAGACAGTTTCATGGCTTGAGGTTTTGGCTCAGGTGTACATTATTTGAAGATGACTTCGGATTTCACATCTTTTTGAACGCTGATCGTTTGCTGCTCACTATCAGGAAGAGCCATGGTTCTTTATTTTAGGCCCAAGCTTCCTTCTATAGAAAGAATCAATGGGTTTCTAGTCCTCGATCTACGTACCGGCTTGTCCCTTCTCCGCGAGATATGCAAAGAAATTCACCAGTGATCATTCAAATTTTGTTTAAGGCGTACAACCACAATAACAGAGAGTGACGAACGGGGAGCGATACTACGATTGTTGATCTCTGACGGGCTCTCCCAATGCTGCAACATGACACTTTAATACCTACATGAGGCTGGACAGCCTCGTACTTTACTGCAGAATATCCAAGTCAGCCAATACTCGGAATTTCCCAGCCGTTCACTCCGGCCAAGACCTTCAGACGCTTTCCAAGTACAAACCGCTCGCTCTTCACTTTTCAGTTGCGTCATGATTGTGCGCCCGTTACCTGTTACACCATGCAGACGGGCCAAAAGTGAAACGCGTCCCGAAGGGCGCTGCGCAAGTGGTAGTTATGGCTGTTCGTCTGTATGTGACAACACCGTGATCAATTCCAGTGTGGCTAACAATCAGTCAAGTTCAATTTCGGCCTTCAAACTCGATTGATTGAAAGGTACCTCAACTCGATTGAAGCTTGACTTGACTACGCAGTCGTTTCGATTGACGGCTTGTCAAGTTCTTGTTAAACTATGCCTGATCGGGTAATTTGTATAGATCTCGCGGTGTGGCAACCCCACGAAAGATCCCCGTGGTAATCCAATTCTTCTGTATCATCTCAGCTTCCACTGTGTCATCGCCGAGACCGTTGCGCTTATCGGTGATGAGCTCACTGCCATCCGAAAATACCCGCTCCGGCTCGGCACTCATCGCTGGCGTGCTGAAGATATTGAGAGCAAGTTTACTGAGAACAGGCCAAACATGGCGTCGTTCCACCCACCACGCTAGGGGGTTCTTGACGTTCATGTCCTCCCTGGAGGGTACCTGCTTCATCCACATCTCCCACTCGGTCTCAACCTTCCTCCTTTTGCCACGGTGTGGTCGATCTGTTGTATGGCCCCACGCATCGAATTCGTCATCGAGCGTCGGCGAAGAAGAACGTGAGGTCTCTCCTTGGTCAACGTGCTCAGTAGCCACCGTGATGGCAGCAAAGCGATCATAGTATGCAGTAAGCTCTTTCTCTGCCGTCTTTATCCATTCTTCTCGTCTCCACCACTTCTCCCTGAAATACTCAAATTGATAGGCGGGATGGAGGGCGATGGCCATGCGATAGATCGGCGACTGGTCCGTAAGCTCGTAGTAGGTGTTAATCTTTGACCATGCAGCCAACACGCCGCGAGAGTAATGCGGAGGAAGAGCGCCATCGCTTCCGACAGTCACGTTGTCGATCTCTTCCTTGACACTCTCAAGCTTAGTGAGCAGGAAGTCCATGGCATAGAGCACTTGCCATACCGAGCCTTGGCCACCCTCGTTACCTTCGCCGTCCGCTCGGCCTTGCAGTCGCTTCGTGAGTCGCTCAAAGGGCTGCAAGAGTGTGTAGAAGAGCTCAAGCTCGTGCCAGTCGGCCTCGGTGAGGAAGTCATTCCTGTGCTTGTCGTCTTTATCCGGGGACTTCCACTGCGCCTGGTAGAGATCAATGGCAGGGCGACACTTGAGAGCACGCTCGATCATATAGTATGTTGCGTTCCATCGAATGCCACCGTCTTTGAGGAGCACGCCGACGAAGAGCTTACCATCGCTTGTCTTCGTGACGCGCATGCGAGCCCTCAAAACCTCACGACGCGCATCGTTGCGGTTGATGTAGCTAACGAGGTTGTGCAGCTTTCCAACTACACCTTTCACGCTCCAAAGAGCCGTGCGCTGCTCCTCTGAAGCCTCAAGAACTCTCTTCTCCCAGGCACTGACACCTTCGCCAAACAAAAGGGCCTTGACGACAAGAATTACGATGTGACCGATACAGCGAATGCGGTCCGCTTCTGGATCGATCGAGACGAAAGAACGCTGCAACGCTTCGAGACACTTGCCGTTATCTGCAGCGTTGTCCATGACAAAGGAACCGAGCTTCTCACCGATGCTGTACTGCAGAATTACTGGCTTCACCAGCGCGGCTAGGTCGTCGCCGGTATGGCCGCCGCGTCGTCGCGGAAAGCCGAGGAGAAGTGTTCGAGGGTGACCGTTGCTGTCGACGAAGTGTCCGCAAACAGCGACGTATTCTCGGCGATTATGGGCACGCCACCCATCGATCGACAGGTTGATGTTGCTGAGTGCAGACTGCACCAGTCCAATGACCAGCGGCAAGCGTGCCTCCAGGGAACTTCTAACCCACTGCGAAAGCGTCGAATGGTGCGATGGCAGCAGGCGTGCGAGCGAAGGCTTCCCGTACGTGAGCAGCTCAACGGTTGCCTCGTCCGTGACCTCTCGGTAGCTGAGGCGTAGCTGAATTACCCAGTCAATGAGCTTCTGTTTGTATTCGTCCTCGTTGAATGCCATCACGAGCTGGAAGGCTTCGGCAGGGCTGCTGGGTTCGATGCCGTCATCTTCGTTGGCCGCGACTGAAGGCCTCTTGACCTTGTGGAATTCTACCAGATGCTGGATTGCCGCTGTCGTCGATTCTGCCGCAAAAAGCTGGCTGAAGTACCGCTTCTTGATGTGACATTCGGCGCAGAGGAAATATTTGTCATTGCTATGTTCGAGCTCGGCTCCATACGAATAAATCCATGAGACCTTGACGCGTCCGCCCACTGTCCTTTTGTCCCTGATGCGGTATTGGATGCCCTTGAGCACAGTGCCGTCGTGCCGTCGAAGCATGCCCCAGTCAATCGGAAACGAGAGAGAGTGCGGAGGACATACAGATTGATGCAGGACTGCTTGCTCTGAATCAGATGCTTGCTCGACCGAAGAAGATAGCGGCTCAATGAGATTGATAGACTGCCTCTCGGAGGGAAGAACGCATGAGCTTTGGGTGCTTAGTGGCCGTTTCGGACCCCAAAACGCGTGTAGAGTCATAACGACGCGTCAGATCGACGCGTTTGTGCGAGTATTTGATGGGTCTGCTGGGATTTGAATGAATGAATGAACTCGTGTCGACCGGAGGGGCTACTTCCCTAAAAGGCCTAGACGATCGGCTAGCTACCGTACCTCCGATTGTGTCTCAACCGCCGGAACCCTAAGGGCATTTAGGTGGGTAGGGGACTCGTCTCGACTCAACTTCCGCGCCCCACCTCGCAGGCCCCGAGCTTACCCTAGAATTTGTGCGTATTGGCAAGCAGATGACGGGGAAAAGCCTATGTAAATATCTGCTCAACGATGAGGGTCAAGTACTTGAAGACTTGACACATCTCAAACTTGACTGATTGAGAGACGGCTTCAAACTTGACTTGAGAACCTGACTTGACAAGATACTAGACTCGATTGAAGCTTGACAAGTTTAAGCTTGATTGTTAGCCACACTGATCAATTCCCGAACGCAAAAGTCTCAGACCTCTGACTAATACCTCAAAACAGTTCTCAGCAACCAATGGAGGCTTTCATGAAGACATAACTGTTATCCAACCCGTTTTTGTATCTGTTTTCGGTCTTCAAGACAACCACATCTACCAAGATTGGTGGAGACTCCAAGGAGTGGACGTTCTTGTGTTCTCTAAGCTAAGGAAAGCACTCTACTGCTCTTGCAACGAGCGTGTAGAGGAGAGGCCTCTGGAGGAAGTAAATAAGAGTCATTCGAGGGCCTATGATCTATTGCATGAGGCGTAATATGCTCCAGCATTCTGTGAACCTGTAGCATACTGGTAACCTTTCTATGCAAAACATCTCGGGCTCACATGCCGTCTAAGGCAATTTATGCGCTATGTGACAAAATCTAGCACTCTGATACGGATTGCCTTCAACAAACAGATGCAACGTTCTCTATCCGGAGTCTAGAAAGTATGTGATTGCGGGAAATGGCTAAGAAATGGAGTCTGGACCATTAGACCTCGGGTCCTTATATAGAACTTTTCGTCCTTCCTGGCAGTCTGCGGGAAGGCTTTTTGCTGGCGCTTCAGTTACGAGAATGAGCCAAATATGACATCACTCAAAACGGAGGAAGGGACATGACAGGTTTCAGGATAACGTTAGTCGACGCTATTGTACTCTCCGTCCAAGGTAAGCGACATGTAACTCTATTCACTGTTTACAGAAGAGAGAGGCCTTCGAGGCTTAGCAGAGTCATATAGTCGCTTCGAGTCTGAACACAAATTGGTACTCGCGATCCTATAATAAGCTTTGTTGTCTATGTGAACTAAGGCATCAAGATTTCTAGTTTGTAAAAAGGAAGAAAAGACAACAGGGAGGAAGATTGGCCAATACCAAGGAACACGCGGCCTCTCTCAGTGAACATCTGTAAATCCTACCACCACCCATCCACCTTCATGCAGCATCAAGCAACTTTCATCAAACGCTTCTTCAACTTCTCATTACGCTTCATCTCCGCTTCCAAGTCCCGCAGCATTCTGTTACGCTCTCTTTCCGTCATCTGCTTATCCGTCTTGCCTTGTTTTGTGCCCTCGTAGTCAGAATAGACCGTATCATCGCTGCTCGGGTTGACTTCATCTTCCTCGGAATGGTCACTGGATGATTCTTCATCGCTCTCCGACCCAGCGCGGACTGTGCGATACGACAGAAGCCTGTTACTCCGTCGTTTGGGAGTTACAGATCTGTGTCTTGACGCTGTCTTCGTAGGATTCTTGGACGATGAGCGGGTCAAGTCATGGTCGGAAGAGGTTTTCTGATTCGACCTTTGTCCGCCGAAACGTGCTTGTGGCTTGATCTTTCGGCTAGTCAAGTCAGGTAACACGGAGGGCGAGCGGCTGGCCGCCTCGGCCTCTCCCCTATGCACTGCGAGGTACCTGTTAAGGCAGTGATAGGCTGCGTTGAAGGGAATCCACTTGGGTTCATCCGCAAACACTCTTGTAAGTGAGCTCTTAGGCTCCCATCCATAGACCTTTCTTTGCTTGTCATTGACATCCTCCCATACTCCAAGAACCCAGATAGGAGGCAGTCGATGAGGTCGACCATCGTTTTTGGATCCTTGAGGCTCGATCTCGTCAAGTTCAGCATTGAGTTGTTCCTCAAGACTTTCGTACGACCCTTGGCGCCATTTTGTTTGCCACGCAATGGCCTCGATTCCGACCCAGTTGGACCTCTGATATCTGGGCTTACCGTTGGGAAGTTTCATGCTTGAGATACGATTTGCTGCGTTGTCTAAATTGTCCGCAGGCGGCGGGTTTTGTTCGTACTCGAAACTGGAGGCCTCTTTTTCCACACGATACCAAGCGTGACTTCGTTTGCCATACCGGTTTACGAAACGGATAGCATTGTTCCTGATATACCATCCGACTGTCTTGCAGTGGTCATCCTGGATCTTGTGTAGATGGCTGCCTGTCGTTCTTTGGACCTCGGCCGGATGGTCACCTACTTCTTCAGGCGACGAGGATGTCTGCACGGCGGTATATGGCTCGATACTCCTTTTGACGCCAGAGGTCGTCTGCACGGCGGAAGGGGGGCCAATGTCAAAAGTAACACTTTTGGACTGTGGATTAAACACTGGCCGTTTTTGGTACTCCGTGACTGCGTCATCCATTTCTATATCGTCGTCATCCGGGATAGCGCTTGCATCAAATTCCGAATCCTGGTATGCTCCAGTCGCAAGTCCATCATGTTCCGCTTGATTCAATGCTACAGTGCTTTGTGAATGTGTAGCCGTCTCGTTTTCGAGAGAGGCTTCCCTCAGATCGAATCCGGATTCACCATCTTCCTGCCTATTGACCAATACTCCAGGATCCTGCATCTCTTGAGTATTGACTTGAGAATCCGGATATGCCTCAATTGGCTGCGGGTCATCCGCTTCGTTCTTGACTTTAACTCGAGGTGTCTCATGGGGCTCCGTCTGTGATGGAGCATTGCCAGCAGGCTCGACATGGCCGTTCGGTGGCCGCGCGCCGTCTTCTTGATGATCTAGCACCCGGTTCATATCATCATCTTGCTGCGATGCATTCCCACGCTTATCTTGTTTTTTGCTCATCTTGGCTGGTCTTTTCAACAGAAATGTTATGAAGCGGTGAGCGATGGAGTGTCAATTGTCAGGAGGAGCCCTGCGGTATATATAGGCGTCACACCGGTGATGGAAGAAGGAGGTATTGCGCCCGAATCAACGGAGGCAACGGGCACCTTCATCGTCCTTGGTCGGAAGCACAACAGTAGGCAGATGCTGTCAGCTACATGGCCATCTCGAGGAGATCATAGCGCATCTTGGCGCCCAAAGCTGAGGATATCTACGTCATCTTCGGATTTCATTACCGACGAAGCCTTCCGAGGCTGTTCGGCCACGCCATTCCGCAATTAAAACTTCTAAAGTCGCGTATAGGACATGAAATTGCTTTTTACTCTCTTGCACTGATTGTGTTGTTGTTAGTGGCCAGCCATAAAGCGCGGAAATCCAAGTGTTGATCAAGAAGTGAGGTGAATGGGATGCCAGCTATGACTGCGGGCATGTGCTACCACGTGACGCTATATGTAAACCGCTCCTGCGTGGTTCGATTTCTTCGTCTTGTAGTTTTCTTGACTTCATCAACTCCTATCGTTCCGCTTTGGATTAATTGACATTGCGGTGCGTGCTGAGAACGCAACGTGGTGTCTAAGTACTTCTCCAATGCTTGCAAGCACGATCTTTGCCGTCGTGTTTGCGGTTCTCATTCTCTCTATGATACTGATGCAAAACCTTATCCCATACTTATTTCGTCAAACCCCGTCTCAGTTCTTAGCTCGGGTTTTCAGCAGAATATGTCCTCCCATCTTGGTGTCCATATCTAGTGTACGCAGATACACTTGCTTCAGCTCAAAGAACGGGCTTTCGAATCTTCTCCGGCGCAATGGTCTCGTTGAGCCTTGGCAGCTCCAGGAGCTTGTCTTACTTCTCTTATACCTGGGCGCAAACCTGACTTGCGTGTTTGCTCCCTTTCGTGGCCTGGCTTCTGCTGGTCTCTGTGCTGGCAGGCTCGCCTTGACCAACCTTCTGGTTCTTTACGCCGGTCCCCATCTCAGCTTTCTTGCTGATATCCTGAATATACGGCTATATACTTATCGTCGCATTCATGCCACCGCCGGCCTGGTAACCTTCATTCTTGTTATGTCACATATTATTTTCCTCTCGTCCGCCGACTCTGACTTTGTTCTTGGCGACAAGAAACACATGTTTGCTCTGATAGTAGGGTATACCTGTCCTTCCATAGCACGGGTCAGTTGCTCACCGAAACCAGGCCGCGCTGTCGCTCAGCGCTCAGTCTTTACTCTCTACCTTGGCAAGACGCTTCCTTTGGTATGAGGTTTGCCTGCGACTGCATCAGCTCAATGCGATTCTTCTGGTCTATTCTGTGATCCGGCATGTTTCGGGAGCACCGAAACCAGGCCGCGCTGTCGCTCAGCGCTCAGTCTTTACTCTCTACCTTGGCAAGACGCTTCCTTTGGTATGAGGTTTGCCTGCGACTGCATCAGCTCAATGCGATTCTTCTGGTCTATTCTGTGATCCGGCATGTTTCGGGAGACCAGATCATCCACATGTATGTGGCTCTGGGGGTTTTCTCGGCCGCGTGCGTGGGCCAGTCTTTGCTGGTCCTGTACAGGCATAGGTTCAGAACATGTCTCGCCCGCGTCAGTCTCGACAAGAACACAGTCCGCCTTGCTATCTCGTTACATCGACCAGTCCGTGTGGAAGCCGGACAATACGTGAATGTTTGGATGCCTTTTATTTCAACTTGGTCATTTCTGCAAAGTCATCCTTTCACGATTGTCTCGTACTCTCAAGTCCCTCAACGAACATTGGAACTGATCATCGACCCCGCCAGTGGCTGGACTGAACGCCTCTATGAGGTGTCTAAGCTGGGGGAGACGACGACGATTGCCATCTTTAGTGGGCCGCACGGAGCGCCGGTCTCATTTGACGGCTACGAAAACATTCTTATTCTGGCAGAGGGTTTCAAGATCTTCGCATGTTTCCCTCATATCAGAAAAATCCTGAATGAATATGTCACGATGAGGTCCACCATATCGCGTGTCCACTTAGTTTTCGAGACTCGAGTGTTTGGTGAGTCGCTTCTTTACCGTCAATGGCGAATACTCATGGGTCACAGCGAGCGAGATGGAGATCAAGAAATTCGTGAACGATGAATTCCTCCCAACGTCAAAGGTAAGCATTTCCGCAGTTTCCCGCACATACTTTTCTAAGCATCATCAAGAACTTCCACTACACACATTATGCAATCAAAGCAGAGGCGATTGGGGCACCTAAAGACCAAGGGCAAAGTAACAGGGTCTTTGCTTGCGAGGGGCCAATGGCTATGGAAACCATCCTGCAAACAGAAATCCAGCGAAGGCGACCTGGAAGTAGGACATTGATCCTCAGTAAGCACTCAATCATGGTCCACCGTCTGCGAATTAGCTGACAGATTCCAGCTGCCCTCAGCCCTGGTTACGATGACAAATTGGCCACAATCCTAAACAGAAAATTAGATGACAAACTTGACGTAATCGATAGTATCAGGTGAATGACTATATCACGCGCCTGGAGCGCTCGGCAGGGACGAACGGCTGGACGATTCCGAGTATTGGCTGGGTTGGGCATTCTGCCTTAAGGCACGAGGCTGTCCAGCCTCGTGCAGGTATGAAGAGATCATCTTACGGCACTGGAGGAGCTCGTCAGAGATCAACAATCGTACTTATTACACAACGAGGTGCACGAGGAGCATGGATGACTGAGCGGCGATCGGGCAGAGGATCCCATGTGGATCGGGCCACGAAAGACTCTTGATTTCTATCCAATGATCAAATCTAGCTGGCTCGTTATAGAAAAAAGAATGTTGACAGGGTCTGTAGACTGACTTGGGCTGCTGCGCAACCTGCGTCTGCAGTGATGAAGTCTATCTTGAAGGTAGTGGTCAAAGTGGAACTTGCTTCCTGTGTGACAGCAAGGGCGTGCTGAGCTAGCGGCTACCTAGATGCTACATGTATGTATGTGTGTGTTTCGCCCGGAGGGTCTCTCCTATGGGCCTAGACATCAATGCTAGTGACAGTTCAGTATATTGAAGCGTTACAGCTCATGTCCCGCGGGACAGCATACACTGTACCAACCTTGCCGCTATTCGCTCCGAGACAGACCTACTTGAAGGCCAATGTTTCCAGGTTCCTCAGCGTCCTACCGTCAGCGGCTGAAGCGCGGTCTGTCGAAACCCGAAGTCGAATACCCGTGTATCAATATTGTCGAAGGTTAGTGCCTGGGTCCATCCCAGGTGGTTTCTCGCTTCCGCCCCTTACTTTGCAAACGATGACACCCTGCTTGCGCCTCATCACCAATAACTCGCGCTCGACAGTTTCGGCCGAATGATTCGTGCGGCCCACCGCAGGGCACGCACTTCGGCTCTGCTTCCCTACATTCTCTGTGATGATGTCCTGGCTCACGGTGGAGAAGCCATAACCCGTCTGTTCAGACACCGTCGGAAAGAAAGCCTGAAATTTCTTAGTCAGATCTGGGTGCAGGGTAGCCTCTGTCCATCCCGGTCCGCTTCACATGCGAGGCCCTATTCGTCGTGTTCGCCCCCACTTTAAGGGATTTACAGCTAATCCGATACTCGTGCCCGCCCCCATTTTAAGGACCCCTGTAAGCTTGCTGTGCAAGGTGAAGCAATACTACCTGCCAGATTAGGAAGGCTGCGATATTTACGGCAGCAGCAGCGGCAGTCCAGGCAGCGACAGCAGCTTTTACAGCTTTTGTAGCTTTTATAACTTTTGCAGCTAGCAACAGCGGCAGCACTTTTGCAGCGGCAGCGGCAGCATACAGCGTTAACCACAAAGAATCTCTCTAATCTTGGAGGTCGGCTAGATTAAGATCTAGCAGAATTACTATAAGTTACGGCCCAATTATTCGGCTTCAATGGGAATAGTTACTACGGCGCTTCGACCAATAAGGAAAGGCTTCGCTATATACATCTAGACAATTTCATAAATCTCAATCACGCTTGACTACGCAATTTTGCTGCCTCAAAAATCATAGATTGCTACGAAGTAATCTGGGCCGAAATGCTCTATCGTCTGTTGGCCGTCCAAGATGCGTCGGTATTTCGACAGCATGAATGAGTGCTTGACAGACATGTGCTGTGCAATGACGTTCTGAGCGTTTGCAATGAAGCGTTACAGCTCATGTCCCGCGGGTCAGCATATACTGTACCAACCTTGCCGCTATTCGCTCTGAGACAGACCTACTTGAAGGCCAATGTTTCCAGGTTCTCAGCGTCCTACCGTCAGCGGCTGAAGCGCGGTCTGTCGAAACCCGAAGTCGAATACCCGTGTATCAATATTGTCGAAGGTTAGTGCCTGGGTCCATCCCAGGTGGTTTCTCGCTTCCGCCCCTTACTTTGCAAACGATGACACCCTGCTTGCGCCTCATCACCAATAACTCGCGCTCGACAGTTTCGGCCGAATGATTCGTGCGGCCCACCGCAGGGCACGCACTTCGGCTCTGCTTCCTGGCTCACGGTGGAGAAGCCATACTCGTGTTCGCCTCCACTTTAAGGGATTTACAGCTAATCCGATACTCGTGCCCGCCCCCATTTTAAGGGGCCTGACAGGTAGGGAGGACGGACGGAGGCGACGCTCGACGCTTGATGCATGTAAGCCTGTAGGCGCTACTACGTCAGGCGTGTGGGCACCGCGGGCACCGCGGGCACGCGGCAAGCGGGCTAGCGGGCTTGCACGCACCCCAGTGAGACCATGTACGTAGGCCCGACAATGGTGCTCCGCGACTTGAAACCAAAAGTCAGGACGAAAAAGGCCGCCCCGTAAGTGCATTGGGGATCTCTCCTTATGCGCTCATGAGTAGCAAAGAGACGGGCAACTCTGGCCCTGGGGGACTCGGGATTATCGCCGCCGGGGAAGCAGTCCCTCCTGGACCAAAGGCGATTGGCTGTGCATGTACGTACAGCAATGTCATGGCAGCCAGCGGCAGCGTAGCAATGGCCCGGTCGGGGGAACGGACCAAGAAGCAAAGATGGGATGCTCGACCGAACGACGCCGAGCGAGGCCATGCGCCCAAGGACGCAAACAAACGGGCCAAGGTACTTGTGCTATAGCGATCGGTATGGCGGCTACCTTGCCAACTTGTGCTGATGCGCGCGACCAAGGACGACATGAGCAGGCGGAGCAAGCAAAAAGGACAGAGGCCTTGGCCGGCATCGCTGGGCGCGGTGCATGACGAGGTACGTACCCGCCTGCTGCCAGGCCTGTCTCGGGCGCGCGGGCAAGGGCTTGGCCTGACTGACAGTCGACCCAGACAAGACAAATGGGGTCTAGCTGGTGCGAGGCGCTGGGATCCGCCGCGGCCCAGCCCACAGACCACCTTGGTTCCTGGCTAGACCTC
>KQ030763.1:3163-27772 GCA_000956045.1 Hirsutella minnesotensis 3608
TAATATTAGACGAAAAGCTATAGTATAATAGCTAGAGGAAAATTTCTAAGAGTATATTAAGGAGACTAAAATATAGCGCTACCGCGAGAAAATAATATATTATATTATACTTAAATTAATTCCTATTTAATTTCTAGTTATTTCTAGCCTATTTCCTAATCTATTAAATATTATAAGTAGCTTAAGTATAATAACCTAGCGTTGCTTATAGTTATCTTTAGCCTAAAAGGAGTTAATAACTTCCTCGATACTTACTTATTAATATATATACTATATACTAATATAATTATCTATTCCCCTTTAATTTCTAATTACCTAAAGTTAAGTAAGGGTAGTATAGTATATATTATACTAACTACTAGGCTTTATATAAGTAAGGCTTTTTAGCTATAGAGATCTATATATAAATTAAATATTAATTAGTTTTACTTATTTAATAAATAACTTTAGCTATAGTATAATCTTATCTAAAGCTACTTTACGAAGAGAAGCTTAATTTATTTTTTTAAAAAGCGCTTTTATATATACTAAAGCTTTTACTATACTAAGGGAAAAGACTATAAGTTTTTTAATCTTAGATAGTATTATTACTTTACTAGCTAGTACCTTTTTTATACTATTACTTAGTAGTAAGAAGACTTCTATTAAGTAAACCTTAAGCGCTAAGCTATTAAGTAAGTTATACTTAAAATTAATTCTAAGTATATTTTAATTCGATTTAAACTATTAGCTTTACGTATACTTAACTCTAGGAATTCTAGTTTAAGAAGTACTATACTCTATTCTAAGATAGCTATAAACTTTAGGTTATCTCTAGAAGCTATAATATATATTCTTAATTATACTATTTACTTTAAAACTAATAATACTCTTAAGCTATTATAAGCGTAAAATAGCTTTATACCCTCTATATAAATTACCTATATAGAGTAATTAATAGATAGCTAATAGGAAAGAGGTACTATTTTATATTTTACCCTTTAAAGTTTAAACTATATTATAAAGTAATACGCTAGATATTTTAAAAAATAAAGCTTTAGTATTTAGAGACTTACTATTTTATTAACTTAAATAAACGCTATAAGGCGATATATAGTTAAGAACTACTTCTTAAAGAGATTATAATTAGTTACTAATTAGTTTTAAATATTAACTACTTTAAATAGCTAAAATATATTAAGTAGTATAAATACTCTATATATTTTATCTTTTTAATCCTTATTAATAACTTAATAAATATAGTAAATATAGTTTCTTATAGGGAGTATTAATACCTTTTAATTCTACTAATAAAAATACTAGCTTAAATTATAACTAAGTTTATAAGAATTATTAACTTAAAGATAAAGTACTTTTAGCCCGCGTTAAGTATATATACTTTAAAACTAGTATTAAATTAATTCTAACTTAATTATAGTTCTATTCCTCTACTCCCTAGAAATTAAAGAGTTTTATAGAAAGTTTAGTAATTACTTTTTTATAAATATTTACTAGTTTTTTATAAATTAAAATAAAATATATTTTATTATTTAAAAAAGCTATTTAATTTACTATTAAGCGTAGTATAGCCCTTACTTTAAGCGTAGTAAGTAAATAACTTACTTTATTCCTTAACTTAAGCTATTAAAAATATATAGTACTACTACTTATTTATATATTTATAAATAAAAAGTTATAATAACTACTAATAATAATATACTATATTATATATAAAACGCTCTAAACTAATTATAATATAGAACTTAACTAAAAATATATTTATAGCTTAGGCTTAGTTAGTATTACTATTAACTAAAATTAGTAAAATATCCTTACTTTTAAATATTACCTTACGGATATTAATTTAGAATATTACTTATAAGAGTAGTACGCTATATAAGCTATATACTTTTATATAGTTTACTTTCTTAAAAGCTTAAAAAAGTATTATTAAAATAGTAACTATAAAAAGGGATTACTATATAACTATATAAAGAGTTTACTTATAATAAAATCGGAATTAAATTATATAAAGTTAGCTTCCTAGCTTATAAGTATATTTTAAAAGTAATTTATAAATAGTTCTAAACTAATTCGAACTTACTTTATAAAAAAGCTAAGCTTATAAGATTAAGTAAAGTATAAAATAAACTATATAATATAAGCTAAACTTAATTATTTATATAGCTTTATAGCGCTTAAAAATTAAAACTTAATATAAAATAATATAAATATAATTAAAGTCTTATATAAGGTTTTATATCGCTAGGGCTAGTAGTTTATAGCGCTTAAGCTTTATATTAATAAGTAAGCGTATAATTCCTTTAGCTATTTTATTTTTTAAATCTACTTAGAATTAATTATTAATTAAAATAGATATATAGAGTAAAATTAACTTACTATCGATTTAAACTTAACTTTTAAAAAGCTTAGTATATATACTATATACTAAGATATATTAATTACTATATAATACTACTATACTATAAAGCGCTATTATATATTAAAGTTATAAGGAGTTAAATTAATTTAAAATTAATTTTAATTTACTTAGCTAACTTATATAAAAAGTCCTATAAGTAAGTATTAGCGCGTAAGTAAGATTTTATCTATTAGGTTATATAATATATACTAGAGGTTATTTTAAAAAAAGCTCGGTTTAGTAAAGATAATATAATATTTAACGAAGAAAAGTAACTCCTTAGTATTATAATAAACCTTATAAGCCTCTCCTAAGTATCCTTATTAAGTATTACGCGCTAGCGCGGACGCTATAAAAGCTAAATATAGTATATTAAAATTAATTCTAAATCTATTTTAAAACTAAGCCTAATTTATATATACTAAGTAAATAAGCTTTAAAGCGCTTAAAACGCTAAATAACCTAGAGTTAGCGTTCTTTACGCGGCTAAGTAGGAAACCTTAAGATAGCTTAGTAACTTAAAACTTAAGGAGAGCTTATTAAGTTACTAAAGTACTAGCTTTATAAAGCGTAAAAGCTTAATAAGGGAGTCGCTAGCTAAGAAAAATATATATAAAAGTAAGAGCTAGATAAAGTAGATAGCTAAAGCGAGGGTAATATTATAAGTAAAACGTAAATACTAATTATTACCGCTTTACTTCTATATAGTATAAAAAATAACTTTATTTTTTTTTATATAATCTACGCGTAGTAGTAAATATATTTATTAATTTAGCTTTTATCCTATTAAAATATATTTATAGTAGTAGGGGGTACTTAGTAAGGGTAGTATTTAAGTAATAAAATTTTTAGTACGCTTATTCCTATATATATTCCTAATTTATTATAAATTAATTTAAAATTATATATTTAAAATAAAATAGTTTTTAACTTTACGTTACTAGCCCCTAGAATAGCTTCGCTTCTTAAAGAAAGCCTTAGCTATTTCCTAGCTAAAAACCCGCTATTAATTAGTCCTTCCTATAGGCTATAGCTAAGTATAACTATAATAATACGTTAACTCTATAAAAACGCTCTCTAGAATATAAAAAATATTATATATATAGGTCTATACCTAAATAATTCTTAGTATCCTCTCCTTATTAAAATATAAAACTTAGCTAAATAGCTTAATTAAGTAATATATAGTTTAAATTAATTTTAAACTAATTACTAACTAGTCTAGGCTTAGTAGAATTAATTTAAAATAAAATCTTACTATTATTATTAGTATATATACTATATTAGTATAAAAGCTTAATAGCTAATAATACTATATATCCTAAGTTTTAGGGTTTACTTTCGCTTAATTAATTTAGAGAAAAAGCTACCCTTATAGTAAGTAATATATATAATATAATTCTATATTAATTAGTTCTTATAAAGTATCTAACTATACTATAATAATATAAATTATAGTTAGATATTACTATATTCGAAAATAATAAAATTACTTAGCGTACTTATAATAAACGAGTATAATACGTTAGTAGTTAAGTTAGTTAGTATATTATTCTAAATTAATTTATTTATAGTTTTATACTTATACTTTTATAAGTAGACCCCTAAGTCTATAGCTAAGTAGCGTTTAAAAATAATATTATACTTTAGGCGGGCTTTAGTAAAGTATATACCTTAATAGCTCTTAATAACTAGAATTTAATAAGCTATTATACTGCCTTAAGGGAACTCGCTTAGATAGCTTTACTTTAAATAAGCGGGATATAAACTTTGTTTTATAGCTACGTTTTAAAGTTTAAACCCTAGTAGTTATATATAATTTTATTTTAACCTAGTTTATAATTATAAAGCGTAAAATCGGACGATTTATATATTATACTTAGGATAAGACTAATTAATATATTAATTTTAATTATAATAATTAAAAACTATATTTAAATTAATTTAACCTTACCCCCCCTCTTAATTTACCTTAATAAGATAAATAGGTTTATATACTAACTTTAAACTTTATATTTAAAGTTATATTTTCCCTAAGGTAAGTATATTTACTTCTTTAAGTAATATATTCTATACTTTATACCTTTTTATCTTAATATTTACTTATAATTTAGTTTTCTATTATAAAGGGTTAGGACTTTCGCTTAAATTTAAAAGTATATTATTAATAAATTACTATTAAAATTATTTATAAAATAGTTTCCTACTTAGCGTATTAAGTACTTAATATAGATATCTTATTATAAGTAAGTTAATTATAAATTAATTCGGGATTAATATAAAAGTAATTACTTTATTTAAGTCCGTTAGAATATAAAAAATACTACCTTAATAATCCCTAGGTAAGCTAGGCTCGAATTATTAATACTACTTAAAAGCTAAATTTTAGTAATTAATACTTAGAGCGCTAAGCCTTAAATTAGTAACTTTAAGGCTATATTTTCGTAAGTAAGTAAGTAGGTTTAATCGACTACTAAATAGCGTCCTTTAGGTATATAAAAGTCCGTCCCTATTAGACGAATATTAATAGTAAATCTCCCTTAGGAAAAAAGTTACTTTACTATCGACTATATTATATAATAGTAACTCGAGTAGTTTTAAAATTAAAAGGTTTATATATACTTTATATTTAAGAGAATTCTTATATATTACTATAGCTCTAAGTATTAATAGAATAAATATTTTCTTATAGTTATTATAATATAAAGTATTAATAAAGTATTATTAGTTTTACTACTTTTTACTACTTTTATAAATATATATATATAATATATACTTAGTATTTAAATTAATTTAAATCTAAATATAAATTAAACTTTATTAATAAAAATTTTAAAAATTAAAATCGATTAAAAACTATATATAAATTAATTTAAGTAGTATATTATATTATAGTTTAGTATATCCTTTTTTAGTTACTATTACGTAATAGTATTTATTATTAATTTTAGTAGAATTAAATTAAAATTAGATTCGAATTAATTTAAGTTAAGTATTTATAATAAAAACTTTATACTATACTTATAATTTATAGTCTTTAGTATAGTTACTATCCTCTTCCTCGCTTATACCCTCCTTACTCTTATTATTAATATCTTAGTCGCTACTTTCTTTATTTTTACTACCCTCGCTATTACTAAACTTAGGCTTAATAAGCTAAGCGCTAATACTTTCCTCCCTTTCTTACTACTTCGCTTATAGTTATACTAACTTTTAGTATTAATTTATAAATATAGTTACTAGGGTTTTTTTATATATAAACGCGAAGTTAATTAGCCCTAAGGTAATAACGAGTTTCTTATTAATAATCTTTAGAATATTTATTATATCTTAGTACTTTTCCTAAAGCGAGTATTTCTATTTTATAAAATTAAATTAGAATTAGTTTTAATCGATATTAAAATTAATTCTAAGAGAGTAAAGTATACCTTATAGTAAGCCTCCTTAATATTAAGTAAGGCCTCGCTAGTAAGTTTATTTATATTTAGAGTAAAGAACTTCGTAAACTAGCTAATACTATTACTTATATCTTCGAGTTTAAGTATAAGGTTATAAAATAGCCTAAAGTTTATACTAAAAGCCGCGGCTTTATACTACTATTACTACTACTACTACTACTACTCCTACTACTACTACTATTACTACTACTACTCTCGCTACTCTCGCTACTACCGCTATATCGCCTCCTACTCTTATAGTTATTACTATCGTTACTAAAGCTACTAGTATCGCGCCTCCTCCTTTAGTCCTAGACTTAGTAGACTATTAAGCTATTAAGGATATTAAACTAAAATTAATTTAAAAACTAATTTAAATTAATTTCGATTTAATTCTCTAAATTAAATCTTAATAGTAATTAAATTAATTTTAGTAAAAAACTTATAATATTCTATAAGCGCTTTATCTCGCGGACTTTAATATTTATTTCCTTTTTTTCTAAAAGGGTTTTATTATACTTAGCGCGGGTAGTAGCTATTATTAAGGTACTACTTTCCGCTAGGGGGTTATACCCTACGTTTAGTATCTATATTAGCTTTCGGCTACTTATTAAGTCCTTATACTAGCTTAGTATATAAAGGATTAGTAAACTCTCTATAGTAAGTAAATAAATACTTATAGTTAATCGCTTAATTATACTTAAAGCTAATTATATTATCGTTACTTTTCTTAATTAATACTCTATATATAGTTTTATAGTA
The DNA here is from genome assembly GCA_000956045.1 of Hirsutella minnesotensis 3608. Classification (NCBI taxonomy): domain Eukaryota; kingdom Fungi; phylum Ascomycota; class Sordariomycetes; order Hypocreales; family Ophiocordycipitaceae; genus Hirsutella; species Hirsutella minnesotensis. Next base: position 9,764 of record KQ030763.1, read on the forward strand.
TATATATAGTCTTTTATTTTACTTAAAATATTTTATATACTAATTTAAATTAGTACTAAATTAGTTTTATCTTATACTCTTATAATATACTTAGTTATAAATTATACTATAAATATAAAAATAGTAATACTATTTATATAGGATAAGCTTAACCTCTCTTACCTAAATTAAGTATTAAAGCTTAATTACTATAGCCCTTAAGTTCTTAAACTTATTTTATTCTATTAAGCTAGTAAGATAGTAAACTTATAAATACTAAAGCTTTTAAAATACTATATCTAAGCGTTTTCTAAGGTAAATATTTAAGCTAAATTAAATAAAAATTATTTTAGAATTATATTTAAATTAATTCTATTTAGCGTAGATAAGTAGTCTTATATATATATAGAGTTAAGGGAAAATTAAATAAAAGGTTATTTTAAATTAATTCGCGCTCCTAAATAAAAGCTTAAAACTATAAGTATCGAATTAAATTATAAATAATCCTAAATCGATTCTAACGGGCGTACTAAGAGAGATTAAGAGTTATTCGACCGCGTTAGTAGTTACGTATAGAAAACGCGTAATATTAATAATAATAATAAAAATTTTTACGCGCTACTAAATAGGGGCTCGAAATAAATATAGATTATAAAGTTTAAATTAAATTATAAATAGTCCTAAATCGATTCTAGCTTAATATTTTCTAAATCTTTATATTAATTAATCTATATACTCCCTAAGTAAGATAGCTAGCTAGCTACTTCGTATATTTACGCTAGTTAAGCTAGGTCCCCCCTTAGGTTAGGCTAGGTCCCCTCTTAGGTTAGGCTAGGTTCAGTTAATATTAAAGTATTATACTTTCTACTAAACTAATTATATATACCTCTTTTTCTTATTATAAATTAATTCTATAATAATTACTAGGACTTAATATTATAATACCCTACTTACTACTAAATTAGTTATATATACTTCCCTTTGCGATACTAAATTAATTCTACTACTAGCTACGTATATTTACGCTAGTTAAGCTAGGTACTCTAATAGGTTAGTCTAGGTCCCCCCTTAGGTTAGGCTAGGTCCCCTCTTAGGTTAGGCTAGGTTCCTCCTTAGGTTAGGCGAGGTAGAATTCGGTAGGGCTAGGTTAGGCGAGGGGGGAGGGGGGGTAGGTTAGCTTGACTATATACACCCCGCAAACGCAGTTCCAAAGCGCCAGGCTGAATTCGACTGCTTTCAATAGAAATCTACGTGGGAACTCGTGAAGTGACCAGGATGCCTTCCGCGCAGCTTTGACCTTTGATGTTTGGGTTACCAAGGTTGGCTCCTGTCGCAGCTGCGTTTCTTTGCCAGCAAAAGTTCAACCGTGCGCTAGGCGTCGAGCTGAGATGCTCTCAATAAAATGCAGGTGCATCTTTGGTGTGCAAAGCGTATAATATTTGCGACTGGAATGATGAGGCTGCTGGGGACAAATCACAAGTTGCTGCCTGGGTTGGGTCGACCAAGACTTGAGGTCTGGTGACTGATCCTGGCCCGAATCAATCTCTGCTACAAAGCAGACGAACGAACGGATCAAGGCAGCGAACGTAATAGGCGTTCTTGTTCACGAGGATGTCGAGTTGTAGGAAGCGTAACCAGACTCGAAGACTTGAAATCACGATGCTGGCATTCATAACCTCAGACCTTGTACGACTGAGGTATGTCCAGTGACCATGGCCGAAGTGCTACATGGCCGAGCGAATGAGCAAATAAACAGGTCGGCGACTGCTCAATTTATGTGAGACTTGGTGGCCGCCAAAAGGGGCATTTTTGGGTCGCCGTATTGTCGCGGGGACGACGAATCTCTGTGGCGCCAGCGGAGTGAATCCCCCTCGTCACTGGCAAGCGTCTGAAGGGTCTTGCGAAACACGGAGTATGGCATCTGAGCAACTATTGACGACAGCGCGGCTAAAGACGTCGGGATTCCGAGCAGACTTTTGTCACCGTTGGTGGCGGCGACTGTCGACCGGCCGATGAGGAGCCTTCCAACACCGTGTGGCACAGGGGGCACGCCGGCAGCGTTAGGTGCTGTCGGACGCCTGTGGAACGGCAGGGTCGACAAAGACATTTGCCCGTTTTATGTAAACGTTGACGATTCCTGAAGACGGGGAAAAGGGCGGATCGGTCGGAGCCATGTGGAGGGCGGCCGTTTGTTCCGGAGCATCTGCAACAGTGTCTCGGCTGTGCGTTGAGAAATCAGAACGTACCGTCCGTAGGCAGATGTTGCCCCGCCAGGCGACTCCATTTCCAGACTCACGTTACGTTGGTGGATTCAAGATCCCATGGAGCCGACGATTTTGGGTTTGTTTTTGTCCGTGATGCCGCAGAGGAGGAAAACAGGATGGTTAAGCAATGGTTTGATGGATTGATTATGCCGCCAGTACGTAAGCGGTTGTGCTGAGTCATGGGCCATCTTGCCCTCACGGGCATCAGTTGATCCATTTGTCATCTCGCCCAACAGAGAAGGGCCCCCCGTCCATCATGCCCACTCCGAGTCACCGGTATCATCACGACGCGGGTCCAATTGGCTCTCTTTTTATCACGCAATGTCTCTCCTCCATACATCCACCGGTCGACGTGTTCCTTTTCCATCGACTCGGCATTGCGACGCGAGATGCTCAACACTTTTCTCTTCCCCAGCCAGTAGAGAGGGTGAGAGATTGACGTGCCAGCCGTGAGCGTGCAGAGCAATTTTGCTATCAAAACTCGAATCGCGTCGATATTCGCTTTGATATTCGCCATGGCTCACGCCAACGACAGCGAGAAGCAGACTCCCAGCCTGTCTGACGACAGTGCCAAATCCGACATCCATGATCTCCAACGCCCGCCGTCCGTCGCCGCGTCGGTCTGGGCGTCCGAGTCGCTGTCGCTTCCCAAGGAGGCCATGTTCGTCTCCGTCATTTGCATGGCCCAATTCTGCACCCGTGAGTCTGGTCGGGCAGATGCCGTGGCCGTGGCCTGTGCTGACGCTTTGCAGAGGCGGCCTACATGGGGACCTTGGTCTTGCTGCGCACCATTGGACAGACGTTCCACGTTTCGAGCCCGCCCCAGCTCGCATGGCTCGTGGCCGGCTACTCCTTGACCGTCGGCACCTTCATCATGTTCTCCGGCCGCTTGGGTGACGTCTTTGGCTACAAAAAGATGCTCGTCATTGGCTTCTCGTGGTTCTCTGCATGGTCACTCGTTGCCGGCCTCAGCGTCTTTTCCAACTACAAGCTCGCCGTCTTTTCGCGCGTTCTGCAAGGCATCGGACCGGCCATCTGCCTACCCAACGCCCTCGCCATCTTCGGCACCGCCTATCCACCCGGCCATCGCAAGGCAATGGTCTTTGCCTTTTTCGGAGCCGTCGCGCCAATCGGTGCCGTCTTTGGCGGTCTCTTCGCCTCCTTACTGACGCTGGCCTGGTGGCCCTGGGCTCTCTGGGCAATGTCAATTTGGTTGGCCTTTCTCGCCGTCGCCGCCAACCTCGCCGTCCCAAACCTGCACCAAAAGAAGCCTCATGTCCAGGGCTGGAAGTCCTGGGTCAGTGTTCTAGATTTACCCGGTGCGTTCGTCGGCATAGTTGCTCTCGTCCTGTTCAACTTTGCCTGGACTCAAGCCCCCATTGACGGTTGGGACACACCAACCATCATCGTTCCCCTGGTACTCGGGGCGCTCCTTTTTGGTGTGTTTGTCTACATCGAGATGCGCATCAGCTCCAAGCCGCTGTTACCCTTTGACGCCGTCAACGCCCAAGTTGCCTTTGTCCTTGCAGCCGTTGTTTGTGGTTGGGCAACGTTTGGCATATGGACCCTTTATCTCGTTCAGATCCTGCAAGACATCCGACAGCTGTCGCCTCTTCTGACGACGGCCTGGTTCACGCCCGTCACCGTGGCCGGAGCCATGGCGGCAGTCGTGACGGGCAAGCTCCTGGGCCCCTGGCGTGTCCAACCCGCGATTGTCATGACCTTTGCCCTTGTTGCCTTTACCACTGGCGCCCTTTTGACAGCTTTGGCCCCGACAAACCAGACATATTGGGGTCAAATATTCGTCAGCTGTCTAGTGACTCCATTTGGAATGGACATGTCTTTCCCGGCCGCCACATTGATCCTTTCAAATGCCGTGGCCAAGGAACACCAGGGCATCGGCGCAAGCTTGGTCAACACCGTTGTCAACTACGGCATAGCCCTTGGCGTAGGGTTCGCCGGCACAGTTGAGACCCATCTTCATCGCGGTGGGGAGACTAGTGAAGATAGACTGAGGGGCTTCAGAGGCGCTCTTTTCATGGGCGTCGGTCTGGCCGGGCTGGGTCTGCTTATATGCCTCGTCTTCCTCGCTCGGGAAAACCTGGGTCGAAAGCGGAGTGTTCCCAGGTGACGTTGATTCAACCATGATACCAAGAGCTTTTGCTATTTAATCGAATATAGAGACCTTTCCATTTAATATTATTTACAAAGGATGATTGAATAAATTTCAAACCGATTTTCATCCAAAGTGCATCCCTCAACTTGCAGCAAGCCTATCGTGTCTGCCCGGCGATCATTTCTGAGTCTCAAGATCAAGGCCCAAGTTTATAGCGCAATCATACTTGGGCTCAGATGAGTAACAAAAGCTATGTCGTCTGCGTATCTAAGAGGCCGTGAGAATTCTATAGTATCGACTTGCTGGAGTACAGGACAGGTATTGACGTTGATAGAACTACCATCGCGCGCCATGCAGAGTTGCCAACAGGGCTTTTACTCCTATAAGAGAGTAAAAATTGGTATTAATACTCGCTATAATAGTTTTAGCCCGCTTAACATGATGTTAGACCCCTCTTGCAAGTCCTGTTGACCAAAAATAGTGTAGTCCCCCGCGGCACCCGATAGTACTTCGAGGAGATAGATTTTAGCCTTCTCTTTGGGAATTACATGTACTCCGCAAAGCCTTGAAAAAAGTTTCCATCTTGAGACCCAGGTGTCCTAGCTTTCGGAGGTATAGCTGCTAGGACGCTTCAACCAAGTAAGGAAAGCGCTTAACAACGCGCTGAGGTTGCATGAATTTCAGTCCAGGAAATTCTTTCCTTTTCGGAGCCGAAAGGGTATCTTCCTAAATACTCGTATACCAGCTTCCCCGCTCGAGGATTAGCCTCTGTTGTTTAGGTGAGCGTTGAGCGTTGCCCCTTTGCATTTTCTAATGTAGCAAGACACTACTCTGTAAATTTTAACGTAGCCTTGCGCATCTTCGAAAAGTTGTTTTTCATGTATAGCAGCGTTGGGGTTTAACTATTCGCTAGGTATACGAAGTAGTATTATAAACAGTAAAGCACTGTTTGCTCTCTAGTCTAATCAGCTATCGAAGGAAGCGAGCATTCACCGGGCAGTTTCTCGAAATAGCAACACTCTTAACTGACCTCATTCTACCCGTAGATTTCACACTGCCTGCGACGTAGCCAAGTACATGTAAGCAAAGTTGGTCATCTATATCCAGGTGATTTGTGTCTTAATCTATTCAAAGGAACCCCTTGCAGGTTTTCCAATTAACCTTTGTCATATATGTGGACTATAAGTATATGCTCGTCCTAGAGGTTACTCCATGTATGTATGTGACGCAGCCTGCGCCATAATTAACGGGGCTACAATGAACGGCGCTTTGATTGACGCTGCAACCGACGACGCTACAATCGAAGGCGCGGGCGAAGGGCTTCTAGAGACAGAGGGTATAAAGCGGTGCGGTCTAGCGCGGGACTTTGTGGCTAGACAGTGGGGATATCGTGATAGAGAAAGGGGTGCGATTTAGCACTACTCAAGCAGATCACAGATCAATGATGTTGTGCACTCCACATTATTGTATGATAGTGTCCGCAAGTAGGAGCATTGCGTCACCATCGGGCGGGATATGCCTTGTTCGGCTCCCATGGGGCGAACATCAAACAAGGCTTATAGTTTTCGAACTTTGTTACAACCCGTGCCCAGCTAATCGACAACGAAAATTGCATGTACTTGGTGTCATACATTTATGAAGTGCATGGGTCAAAGGCGTGGGACTTGATGGTTATATTTCGCTGATCTTGGCAGAACGGTAGAAGAGCCGTTGCCTTTTTACATCTAGTCTCTATTGTACCTTTTGTAGCGTACTGAAAACAGCTAAAATAAACGTCACGAACGTAATTATTGCTCCGGATCCGGTTAACCGCTTTAACAGCGTTGTGGCAAAGCCGCGAAATCTCGATACTTTGAATCAATTCGGCCTGCGCACCCGACAAGTCGAAGTCGACGGAGGTATAAGACAACGGCTTCATCCCACCGCCTTTAATCCTTCGCAACGTTTTCCAGATCTTGTAACACTCGAGTAGTTCTTCCTCTTCTGATTTCTCTTTGCACAAAAGTTTCTACTCTTTCCACCATGCTTACCCACAATTTGCTGTCTGTGGCACTCTGTGCTTCACTGGCCACGGCCGTGCCCTTGACAGCCGATGCCGACTCGTCAAGCATGAAGTGCCCTCACGGTCAGAATACGATAATGAACAACGGAGTCAAGTTTTGTTGCGACGGGCCCGGCTTCATCTCGAACTACAACGGCAAAGTCAAGACGCCCCCCAACTGCCAAAAGCTCGAGGGGTCAGCTCCGGAGTCAGGTCCTGCCGATGGCTCGCAGAGTAGTGGATCCTTCACTTCGACGACAAACTCGGGTGGAGGTAATGGATCCTTTTCTTCGTCGGTAAGCGGTAATGGAGGATTTGCTTTTACAATGGGCAAGGTTTTCGCATCCGACGCGTCAACGTGTCCTTCTGGCCAGAACTCGGCAGTGGCCAACGGAGATGCGTATTGTTGCGAGGGTTCCGCCAATATTCAAAGCAACAACGGCCAGGTCTCTGTCCCTCCTAACTGCCACAAAGTCAGCTCTTCAACCTCTACCCCGACCTCGCAGACTCATGCGCCCACTGGTGCGTTGGCGACCGCTCCTGCAAAATCAGGTTCTGCAAAATCAGGTTCTGCAACGGCTGCTGCGAACGGTGCCTCGGCTAGTGTCCCCGCGGTTGACAAGGACAAGAAGAGTGGTGCCTCTCGAGCCATCGTGGGTGCCCCCGCTCTCTTGGCTGGCCTGGCAGGCCTTTTCCTCTTCATCTAGGAGCGGCCTGGGCCCTCTATCGTGCGATCGACGATACCTCGACTGAGATTGCTAAGTACATGGAACGGCAATCGGCCATCCATCGGCCATCCGTATCCTTTGAGGTTCATCTGGGTTAGATTTTCTCGGGTTACTTAATCGGGTTGCGAAGTCAAAAACCAACTACATTTACATAGAGGGCGAGGAACCTAGCAAACATAAAGTCAAAAAGTTGAAGCAGCAATTGAGCTGATCTGATGAGTTACAATTTAGTGAACACGATAGTCTGATATCATGACTCAAAGAACATGATGGGTTCCAATCCTGTGATGAGCCGTCATATAATCTCGTCATCACTTTACAGCGACTGTTTTGTTATGACGTTGCCTTCGGTTGTGTTGTGAAATTTTAAATGGTGTCTTCGGTCTTGTTGTGATGGATATCCTCGGTAGAAACCGCGTCCCTGGCGATTTGGGCGATCTGTGGGAATGTAATGATGTTTCCCCCTCGAACACTACCTATTGCTTGCATGAGCTTCAGTCGCGGGCGACCACCGAAGACCACAGTTGGAACTGCAGCAACGTGACGCAATAAGTCAACAAAAGCAGCACAAGACGATCCACAGCTGCCGTCACTCATGACAAGCACGTCTTCGGCCTTGAATTTTAAAAACCCAAAAATCTCGTTGACGTCATCCCGGATCATTGGCTCCGGGTAGCTTGCAGGCCCTGTTTTAGCCGGCTCTTAGGCGTCTCGGTGCTTGAGTTTGCTATGAATGTTGAAGGACCGCAAATGGCGTTGAAAACATTCCTCAACGTTGTGAGGGACGTCCAGTTCACTGCGTCGGGTACATCCACTTTCGTCTCAAATTCTCTTTTTGAGCCGTCATGGAGTACAATTGATGGTAATCTTGTTCCCCGGCGCGGTAAACGAGGCGCAATATTCAAGGCATGCTGGTGTGCTTTACTCAGGTTGAACCCTTCGATATGTTACCGGAATTGTACTCGGCCCGACATATATTGTTTAGATGTAGAGGAAATGAATGCCATCAAGCCCAGTTTACTTCTCACCATGATATGTAAAGCCAAGCCTCAATGCTCCGTGTGAGGTGTGCTAGCTCTCTCGTTATTGGGTAACGACTGTTTTCGTAACTAAAATCAGCCTCCTCGCTTTTCCATGCATGAGCAAATTTTGACATCCATGGGCATTTTCGGTTACTACTCGCAGTTAGACGCCATGGCTACGTAGCAATTGTAGCTCAAGGCACAGCTAGTAGCGAACAGACTCGACTCCAAGACGTTAGAGCAACACACAAAGTCTTTTCACCACATTGAGACGAGGTCAAGAGAGTTCTGGGCACCACTTCAGACGTTGGTCAACGGCAGTGCATCTGCGACAACCTTCTTTAACCTCGCATCTGACGAGATTACAGTTAGAGTTGAGACCCGGGGTTGGCACGACACCACCAACTAATCTGACGAGTCGAACGTGAGGGGAAGACGGTATTTAGCCCCCTATCAGCAGCGGCAATTGGGATTCAACTGCATGAGATGTCAAAGGAACCATTGGTCAACCGGAAACGAATACGTAAGTGCATGTCAACAGACGCCGGTCAAGCTACGGTCGTCAGTGACGAGTCCTTTGCATCTCCCCCTCTCTGATCTACACGGAAGGTGTGTTTGCAGAGATCTTGCATATATGACACGCCCAACCGGAGTTGTTTGCAGACGCATGCGGCACAACTCTGAAAGCCGGTGTGCCTGACCAAGCGGCAATATCGACTTCGTATACAGACCATCATTGAACCGAACGCCGACCGCGATAGGGCCAGCAGTACCGGGACACGGGAAAGAAGCAACTGGGCCAGCCGTTGCTATGCCGTTGGCTCGAGCCGTGTCTCGCCCGCTGTGCTCATGACATGATTTCCGCGTTTCGGGCAGTGCCTGAAAGGTAAAGAGGTCTTGGTAATCACCAAATCCTTATAGACAAGCCAGCTTCACGCGCTGACTCTGCATCTTCAGTACCTCTGGGAGTCGACTTGGCGCCTTTCCCCGCAGACTTGGCCGACCTTTTGGGCAACCGACGTTGCAATGGCGCTGGAAAAGGGCCGGACACGTTGCACGGCGACTCCACCGGCCTATCGACTTCTCTGCAGCGCCATCTCTTCTGGGAAGTTGCGCAGTGTGATGGATCGAGCATCGTGACACCTTGGGACAACAAGGTTAGATCACCTCGGCAGCTCGTGGCTGGGCTGGAGGGCCATGGCATTTTCAGGTATGCCATGTTTTCCCTATGCAAAAGGAGTCGTGACGACTATATAAGGGGCCGGAGCTGTAGCAGTTTTGTTGTTGTCTTGTTCCCTCAGCTCTCTCATCAGATCGGCCTTGATCCCTCAATTGCCCCGTATCAGTTCTCTTCTTCCAAAGACTCGCCATCCGCAGCCATGAAGTTCTCTGCTCAGCTCGCCGTCGCCGCGCTTGTCGCCGGTGCCTTTGCCGTCCCCGTTGTTGAGCGTGACCTTCGCCTCATTACCGGCGTCTTCGACAAGGTCTCGGCCGACATCAGGAACCTCGACGCGGCCGTCACCTCCTTCCAGCGCGACACAGCCCCGGTCTACGCGGCATCCGGCAAGCTCGTGGCAACTATTGACTCGGGCGCGAGCGAGGTCGGGTCATCTCCTGACCTGAGCCTTGGAGACGCCCTCGGCCTGACTTCCGCCGTCGACGGCCTCAAAGGCGTCAGCAGGTCCCTCACCGACCACCTCTTGGCCAGGCGCAAGGATATCGAGCAGATCAGGCAATGCACGCAGACACTGGGCCAGTTTGAGCGCATTGTCGCTTCCAGCACCAACCTCATCAACGCCATTGTCTCCAAGGTCCCCGGCATCGCTCAGGGCATCGCTAGGAACAAGGCTGACGAGATCATCACCGTCCTGAACCAGGCCAAGAACAACTTTGCGCCCGGCAACTGCAACGACGCATAGGTTGGGGACATGGTAATGATAGCCTTTGAGGACGAGCAATGACTGACGGATCATGTATGAATGATTACATGAATGGCGGGCGGTGGCGTGATGGGGTTCGATGGCGTCGATAAACGACTTCATGAATCGATGAATAAATATATATTGCTCGACACTTGCTGTCACACATCTTTCAAGTACTCTGAGGCCGCTCGCACGCGTTACTTACATCCAAAGACTTCGACTTCCTGTTGTGACGGAGTGTAGTCTTTTACATGTACCCAGGACAACTGGCACACAAGATAAGCAGACCTATACGACGTAGGACATCATGCCGCCCGTACAATCGTGCCAAGAAACTCACGTTACAGAAAGGGCGAGGTGTGTTCTAAATTTGCAGGCTGTTCGGCTCAAGCCTTTGTCCTGCAAAAATGTCCTCAATAAGTCGAAAGCAAGTGGAACAAAAGACGATCCATTGGAAGAAACACGGGTTCTAGAACGAAATTGGTTTTCCCTGCCTCAATTTGAGACTTTCATACATTCCTTCGCGATTGGCAGTTCTCATGGATGGCCCACTCAAGCCGACGCATGCCGGGAGATCAGCAAGACTTTAGACGTTATTAATAGCACACCACCGCGCATCTCGGTACGGCATGCCTGAGCTTCAAAGCTGCGGCGGGCGCCGAATTGGTCGATCGGACCATCGGGCAAGAGTGGGTTCTTGAATAAGGGTTTTCTCAATGCATGTGGGCGGGTCGCAGGTCTCGGCCCCATTCGCCTCACGGAGCTGAAGTCCCAAGGCGGCTTTCACGTGTAGACGAAGCCGCGGGCACCCGCGGCTATGCGTTGTGGCAGACTGTATTTATTTGATGTTGGGTTCAATGTTTGTATGATCCCGAGTCTCGCTCTTATAGGCAAGATACTTCAAAGTTGTCTTCAATATTGTGGACAACTCAGAGCGTAGTGCCAGCAACGCAGGAGTCGAGAAGAGCCCAAGACAGTTTACGAATGCCGTAAACTTTTACTTTTTAATGTTCTTGCGTTATGGAAAATCTGGCAATGCTTACTCCTTGGCGGGCCGAGACTCAGGGATGCGGCCCGGAAGCGGAGCAAAAGCCCTTTTTGGATCCCGCAACTCCCGCTGTCTCCATCTCGACCGCGGTCCCGATTGCATGAGAGCGCAGAAACTAGCAGAAATACTGGATCTCGACACGGCGACGTTTCATTGTCGTTCAAATGGCAATTCAACGTTGCCGGTATAAGTATCAGTTTTACCGCACATCAAATACGCGAGATGCCATGTGCAATGTTGTCGATTCTTGGGGCAAACCTTTCGAGTCCCGAACGACGTTCAACTCGACCTGTTACTCTCGGCATGCAGCGAGTATAAGACAAGACGACCAGCAACGCCAATAGTCTACCCTTTCAAGTCGAACCCGCTCGGTAAAGAAGACGGCGCAGAGCTCGCCTGGTTGTGCGCAACATGGGAGACAATGCGATCCCCGAGCCTGTCCGCGTAGAAAAGCCGGCGAACGAGATGACCAACGAGACGGCGCCCGACTCAAGCCGGTCAACGATCAAGGAGTCTCACGATGCCACCGACGCGCCGGCTCAGTCGTTGGAAGACATGCCGAAACTCAAAGTCTTTGCCATCTGGCTGTCCATCATCTTTGGCATCATGTGCACCTTTCTCGACGAGGGCATCATCTCAACGGCCATTCCCAAAATCACGGACGAGTTTCACTCTTTGGGCGACATTGGTGTAAGATGGGCGTCTTGCCATGGCAGCCACGGCATTTGTCGCTGATATATATACAGTGGTACGGATCGGCCTACCTCTTGACCCTGTGCGCGTTCCAGCTCGTCTTTGGCCGACTCTACAGCCAGTTCGACGTCAAGGCCATTTACCTGGCATCGCTCGCCACCTTCCACCTCGGGTCGCTCCTCTGCGCCGTCAGTCGTTCGTCCACCATGTTCATCGTCGGCCGTGCGATTGCAGGCTGCGGAGGCTCGGGCCTGTCGAGCGGCACCATTGCGCTCTTTGCGGGAGCCTTGCCGCCGCATAAGCTGCCTTTGTACGTCGGGGCGCTGGGCATTGTCTACGGCATCGCGGCAGTCTTTGGGCCCGTGGTTGGAGGTCTCATCACACACAGCCACCTGAGTTGGAGATGGTATGTCAAAATGCTGGGTGGAATACAGATGAAGAAACTGACCAAAGTCCAACAGGTGCTTCTACATCAACCTCCCGCTCGCAGCGCCGCCCGCGATTGCCACCGTCTTCTTCATCAAGCTCAAGACGGCCGTGACGGATGAGAAGAAGCCAGAATGGAGGCAAAGACTGCTCGGCATTGACTACCTTGGCATGATTCTCTTGATACCCGGCATCACGTCACTCATCCTCGCCCTCGAATTTGGTGGGACGCAATACGGATGGGGCAACGGTCGCACAATTGGCTGCTTCGTCTCGGCCGGCGTGCTCTTTGTGCTGTTTGCACTCGAGCAGTGGTGGATGGGCGAAAAGGCTCTGGTCCCGCCTCGCATCTTTACCATGCGAGTGGTCCTTTTTGCCTCCATCTTTACCTTTTGCTTGGAGAGCGCGTTCCTCGTCCTCGTCTATTATGTGAGCTGCCCCTTGCTCCAATACAATGAGCACCTTCTTGCTAACGGCTTTTGCTAGATTCCTCTCTGGTTTCAGGCCGTCCAGGGCGTCAGTGCCGAGCAATCTGGTGTGCGTTATCTTCCGCTCTGCATCGCCTTCATTGCGGCCATTTTCAGCGGAGGCTGGATCGTGACGAAACTTGGCTATGTCCAGCCGTTTATGCTCGCGGGCACTGTCCTGGTTTCAATCGGCTCTGGATTGCTGTCGACGCTACAGGCATCGTCCGGCGCCGGCAAATGGATCCCTTTTCAAATCATCGCAGGCCTCGGCATCGGCGCCTCGACTGAACAGCCGAGCGTAGCCGTCCAGAGCTTTCTCGCCGAGGAGGATGCGCCAATCGGTGTCGCCCTCGTCTTGTTCTTTCGCAATCTAGGTCCCTCCATCTTCATCAGCGTTGCCAACTCGGTATTTGCGCAGACCCTGGCCTCGGACCTTGAAACCCTGCTGCCCAATGTCGATACCCACCTTATAATCAGCTCCGGTGCTACGGCGATGCGCGATCTGGTTGACGAGAAAGACCTCGGGAGCTTACTTGAGGCTTACAACAAGGGCGTGACTCGGGCATTTGTCGTGGCCGCTGCACTTGCCGCAGCCAGTGTCCTGGGTTTGCCAGGGATGGGGACACGCAGGTTGCAATTGGAACCGGACGATGCAACCCCTAAAGACGATGAAGAGTCAAGCGGGACCGAATTGAAAGCCTAAAGGTTGATAGATTGGGTCTGTAATAGAATAAAACGTAATGACAATTGACGAGATGTGCAATATTTCAGAGTTGTAGCCTCGGCCGAGTGGAAGGCTGGGTTCCATGTCCGAAGAGGAACTGCCTGCAAAGAATCTTGGTTAGTTGAGGTCTTACGGTTGTGTGTTGGACTGATCGCTTAGTACCGCTGGCCATACATGGACCTTCTGTTCAATATAGACTCAAGGTTGAATCCGTACAGGTTGAATCTGTACACAATGCAAGAACGTTATATATCATAATAACGCGTTGGTCAAGAGAATGATTGGTATTTTGGGAACGAATGCATTATCCATACACCGCAGGTTCAATGAATACCTGAAGGAAAAGGAAAGGCTGAAGTCATTGCCATTCAGGGACATGGATCCAATACACCCAACTCCATTTCGCCTTACAGCCAACACGAGTTATATACAGGTTCTTCAGTGAGTATACGCTTCAATAAGCAGAGAAAAGCAATAATTCAAGATATTAGTCAACTCAATAGCGCTTGAATTGAAAGAGAAAGCGTCATTTCTCCTCAGGCGTGGTCGGGAAAAGACAATGCCCTAGTTGAGACTATTGCTTCTACAACGCTCACGCTTTTGAAAAGTCGTTTGAGACTATGGCAGTAAAGCAAAATGAGAATCCAGCGAGTCTGGTCAGCACTTAACTTGTATGGTAACTTACATGTTGGTGGATATACGTACGGAACACTCATGCGTAACGTGCTGCTCGATGCTGTTCAGATATTGTTATCACTTCTCGTAACTTCTGGGGCTCATTTGAAACGCGTTTCTACAGCACCTTTAAGCGTTAAGAAATCCGGTTACGCACAATACGTCGTATTGCGTCATCTTAAAGGAAAGGTTTGCCGCTCCGTATGAAAACAATACATATCTGTTGAGCACCCAATGGCAATCGAAATGTTGGTTTGGCTAGATGCTGCTGTTGTTCGATGTATAGCGTATCAGTCATGAAGTCATCTATACACATTGATTGTAGGCACAACTCGCCCGGGTAGCTGTAAAGTCTTGGGTTGAAGACTATGCTCGTAACATGATGGAAGATACGAACGTCTATTACTCGCCAGCCTGTGAATGGTTCATCTTGGCTGTTTCCGATAATTTCTGCAATCCTACCGCACAAGCAATGTAATAGTCTAGGCGTCGATACGTAATCCAGCGCCAATTCCGACCCTCAGGGCTGACACGGTCAAGATTGGCAAATGGTTCAACGATACTGAGGTCGAACATCCCTCACCGCATGAGGCTAATCATTTACATTTATATTCTCTCCACTCTCCATACCACTGCTAGGTTATTACTCGCATCTGTGCTACGGGCGTCCAAGCTAACGCGTAAGCCGGCAACTTGGTGCCGACCGGAAACCCCCTTTATTTCTCCACCGTACCATAGACACCAGACGTCTTTCAATCTCGGCCTAATTCATTCTCCAGGCAAAGATTGCCTCTGCCCCTTTTAACACCAGTATTCACCACTGCTCGTCAGCCACGTGACTTCCGGCACATTGTTTTCATCCCAAACGGCCCAGTATACGCAAAGTTCCCATCCTGAAACAGGCCCGGTTTGAACGCCCGTCTCCAAGCACGCACGCTCAGCACTGCAGCACATCTCGCAGCTAGCGAGCCGATTTTCCGGCCGTCTGAGGCTTTGGTCGTCGAATCTGCAGTCAAAGGCAATTTCTGCGGCCGGCTTGATTGCCCTGAGACCAAATTGCCCCCTGGCAAACGTGAAGATATGCTGCTCCCGCATTACGCAACCTGGTTTCAGCGACGGCAAGTCGGGTTCCTACACTGCTTCACCATGGCTCGTTCAGCGGCTACGCTACGCACGCGCGAGGAAAGAGTGGAAAGGCCGGCAAGATAAGTCGAGTGGCCGCCCTTGGGCCGCGAGTGAACGGTCCTTCATGCTCCATGTTCTCTTTTTCCAACCTGTTCTTTTAAGGTTTGCTTACGTCCCCGTTGGCGTGGCCTGGGTTGTGGCACGTCAAAACTTTCTTGTATTGCCCCATTGAGGTTGTTCACAGCAGCCACCATGACGCGCTCCAGTGTCGAGCCCGTCAATAAACTGCGGCTTTTCAAAAGTCCTCTCACGCACGATTGCGGTGGCGATGACAGCGACAATGAAAGTCCGGAACGTATGATAACAGACACCGACAGCGTCATCGAGCGCAGTCTTGTCAACAATATTCCCAGATTCGCGCGCGTGTGTCTTCCCCATCAGAAGCGAGATTCAAGACGGCTGCTAACACAAGTCGGCAGCGAGAGGAACCAAGTCTCCTCGAGTTATTCTACGACCTTCTCTTTGCCGCCAACTACAACGTCTTCTCGAACAACCAAGAGCCTACCGACGATGCTAGCTTCCAGGCTTATATTGGCTTCTTCTTGTAAGTTTTGGTTCAATAAATGTTCTCATCGATCGCGTATCCCGTCTATACACAACTTGAGCTAATTCATTCAGCCTCCTATGGATCACATGGCTTCTCGTCACTTTGTTCGACGTTCGCTACGTTACCGACAGCATTCTTTGTATGATGACTCGATCTCAACGATAAATAGGCAGACGTTTGCTAACGATTCGCAAGCCCGCGTGACCAGGGCGGTTCAGCTAGGCGTATTGGTAGGCTTCACAATAGTCGCGCCAAACTTCAACCCGTCAAACCTACACGCAGGAACAATGCAAGCAATGTGTAAGAGAACGCATCACTTGGCCATTAATGGGATATGTTTACTGAACTTTACAGCCCTCATTCTTGCGGCGTCGCGCGCTATTCTCGCAATCGAGTACGGTGTGACCCTTTGGTATACAAAGGCTTATAAGAAGGCCTACATGCCACTTCTCATACAAATCGCTATCCACGCCTTCTCTACGCTCATTTACTTTAGTATTAGCTTCGCTTTTACCGAAGGAAAGCGTAACCGCATTTATCTCGCGTGGTACATTGTCGCGGGTTTCGAAGCTATACTTACCGTTGTGATTTCCAACTTCTCCCCCGTGCTCAGCTTCACCAGCACGCATCTTATCAAGCGTCTGACCCTCTTGACGGTAATCATCATCGGCGATGGCATTATTCAAATTGCAAGAGAGGTGGTGGTTATTGTCAAGAACCCGGATGCCTGGGGTAAGTTCCCGTCCTGAGGGAGGCTGACGTCTATCCCCAACCCTCCCTGTCTCAGCAGTCGAGGCTCTTGCCCTCAACAACTGGATAAGTAGGCTAACCAAGGAGCAGATCAGGTGACGATAGGACTTGTCGCAGCCGCCGTCGGGACCGTCTATTTCATTTTCCTCATCTATTTCGACTGGCTCCGCTCTTCGTTCTATCTTCCTGCGATCCGCCAACAGATCTGGATGGCGGTCCATCTGCCCTTTCACCTATCCCTAATCCTCTTTTCCGAAGGCTTTACGCAGTTCTTGATTTGGTCAAAAATTATCGACGTACTCAAGGTCGTAAGCAGCGGCTTGCAGCGGGCAGACATCAATCTTGGACATGCGACCAGCGCACAAGTCCAGTCCCATCTCAATCAGACAGCTCGAGACTTTTTCTCGGAGTTCCCCCCTAAGATTATTACTACTCTTGATACGGTGAACGACGCGCTGAACAACGTTACCCAAATCCCAGACTCTTTCTGGCCCCTACTAGCCCAATATTACACGACAAATGACGCGGCAGCACTTCAGGGCACTGAGGCTGAAGATACAGAAGTCTTTTCCAAAATCCTGGAGGCCATCATGTCGTCCATGACCAACGCTCTTTTTGCTACATTCGGCTTCGATTTGGAGAGTGAAGTCAAAATCAAGAATCCCCGCCTTGATCAGGACGTTCAAAGCGGCGGGTTTCAGGGCCAGGTCCAAGAGGAAACATGGGATCGTTACAAGCTCGTGGTACGTAGCTTGTGATTCATGCTCCTCTTTCTACCGCAAAGACTTGATCAACTAATCTGACTTCTCTTGGCTTCTAGTTTGCTACCACTTACGTCGCCGGAGGGTGTTCCCTCATCTTTATGGTCATCCTTGCGATTACCGCGCGAACCGGGCCGCTCAGACTGTGGCCCATAATCCGCATCGCCATTGTAGTCGCTCTAGCGCTCAGCACAGGCTTGACGGCTCTTCTTTTCTTTAACCCCGAGAAGGCCTTTAACTTCTTATGGTCTAACTGGGTGTTGCCGGCCATCACCTTGATTTGGACGATTGTGCTCGTCATAACCCACATCAACGGAGACAATGTGGCACGTCATCTTCCCTCTCTCGATCGCCGCTTGAAGTCGGGAGGACGCGACTCTGTCTCGAGTACGTGGACCATTGAGTCAATCTCAAAGCCCATCTAGATTCAAGATTAGTAAAGTACATGTGTAAGTAATACGATAATCGATAATACATCGCCATATAGTCCAAGTAGACAGACGAAGAATATATATTACTCTAGCAACTCTTGTTGCCCGAATTCTTCTACACTAAGATGGGTCGGAGAACTTGCGAACCTCGAAAACAGTAAACCCAGTCTACATGTAAGCTTCAGTGAATTCAAACGCCCCGCCGTTGCCTGAGCCTGCCCCTGCCTAGC